>PVHY01000186.1:0-21647 GCA_004024945.1 Uropsilus gracilis
AAAAAAAAAAAAAAAAAAAAAAAAAAAAAAAAAAAAAAAAAAAAAACAAATGAGATATTTCTCATAAAAAAAGACAACGTCATCGATGCGAGATGGGATGTGGCTGGGCAAGGGGCATGACCAGAGTTAGGTTTCTTGGGGATTTGTTTTTTCCTCTTTTGGGTAAAAACTGAGATTCAGCTTTAGGTGATTTCCAGGTTAGAGTAAAGGAAAACGAATGACTGAATTTGGGTGCTGTGGCTATGCATCCTGGCATAGGAACTACAGTGATGGAATTCATTGGGCACATAGGACATACTGCTTCTTGGAGGTTGGGTGCACATTAAGAATCCTCTCAGCATATGTGTTCTGTTTGGAAGAGTCTCTAATGCTTTTTCAACTGAGGACCCTTTTTATAGCACTATGGATCGATGGCCTCTGAGGACACACTGCTCTAAGGTCAACAAGTTCCAAATAGTCTTTGGTTCAGGGCGACCCCTGTGGCTGAATTTGTGCTGATTGTTGTAGTCACCCCACTCCCTGACACCTGTCCTGGATGGATCATGGATTTTTTTTTTCATAAGAAGAAAGGCTGTTTTTGGACTCTAAATATAATTTACTCTATCTCATTTGAAAAATCGAGTCTACATTTTGTGTACATTTTACAATGTGTGTATTCTATTTTTTTCTTCTAATTTATTTATGTATAATTTTCACATCATTGTAATCCCAGGGATTTACCCCCTCCCCTCCCCACCATTCCCCCCCTTCCCCCCCTGCCCGAAGTTGCATGCTTCAGTTCGGTGCTTAGCTTGTTTTGACTTTTCCTCAAGGCTTTTGTTTATTTTTTCACTATATCCCATATATTAGTGAAACCATTTAGTTTCTGTCTTTTTCTTTTTGACATGTTTCTGCTAATATGATTTCTTCTAAGTACATACATGTTATCATAAAATCATCAAATCTGTCATTTTTAATTGATGAGTAACATTCCATCATGTATATATACCACAGTTTTTCTCATTGCAATGTCTCTTTACGTCTGTGTATAGCAAAACATGTAAGTAAATGAAAAGAGCAACAAATATACTGGAGTTGTGCATTGAAGTTCTTTTTTTTTTTGAAAGACTGCACTGATCTAAAATGTTTAGTTCTTGCCATGGATTTTTAGGTGTGATATATGGACTAGAAACTGGGATCCTTGGTCAAAATCACTGGATATTTAAATCAGATGGCATCATTTTTTTCTTGTGCTTGTGTGATGGGTTCAAAGTCCATCTGCTGCATGACTTTGGTGGGTGAAATTCTGTTTGGTCATTTTTGTATCCATGTTGGATAGTAACCCATGACATATGTCTTGTTCTAGAATCTCTTTCAGGATGTCTGACTTGGAGGAGAAGAGTATGAGAGGCAGCTGTGGCTGGAGAGTTTGGGAGAACATTGCTCATAGGGGCAACAAATGGAATCGGGGTATTGTGGTTGGTCTGAGCTTGTTTTGGTTCCTTAGTTCCACACAATGAGATCTTCAAGCATAGCTTTAAGCCTGCACTTGCTGAGTATCTTTATAAAGGGCCCCTTGGCCTGTGACACCCTACACAGCCAGGGATACTTACTTAGTAATCCTCATTTGCCCCATCACCCACAGCACTTGACCTTTTTCAGTGTCTTATTCTCTCTCTCTCCGTATTGTTTGGAGAAACCCCATATTGCTTTTCCTGCTCCAAACTCTTTATTTTCCTCGTTCCCTAGCTAGCCTCTACTCCTCTTTCACATATTAATTTAGGTATCATTTCCCCTGGGAAGCTTTTTATATTTGTTGGGGTTTTCAGTTGCAAGTGATAGAAACCAAATCTGGCTGATTAAGCAGAAAAGGTTATTACATGGCTCATAAAATTTTGGAGGATGGGCTTGACTTTGAAATCTCACTTGACTGCTGCCAAGAGGATGTTCAGCCTGATCTGGGAGCCAGACTTCCCTGTCGGCACAGCTGCTGAGGCTTGGGGATCCTCAAAGCCAAAGGGTTCTGTGGGGATCTTGCTGTCCAACTCTCCCAGTTCTAAATCAAACTCTCAGAGACGTATCTGATTAGTGGCATCTTGGGAACACACCTATGCTCCAGTTACAAAGGAGTTTGGGATTGCGGGTTTTGGGTACTGTTTCAGTGAAGAGGGACACATAAATCTGGAAATTGCTCGAGGGGTCAAAGATGCTGGGCTAACCCCTGATGTGACATATGTTCACCACCCATTTCCTGGTTTAATAGCATCTGCCTTCTGGGCTGGTGTTCCTCAATACTGCATTTCCCCATCTTGGCCTCTTATCCTACTTCCCTATCATAATCAGCTCAATGTTTATAACCTTCCCATCACTACCTATGAGAGAAAGAGCTGTGAAGTATGACTTTCTTTTTACTCACAATTGCATTCCCAGTCCCCATCTTAGTACAGCTTTGCACACATAAGTGTTCAATAAAGAGAGAATATATTTGGCTCAGTTAGTCTGTGCTAAAGAAAGCTGGCCCCCAAGAAAACGTCACCTTTGACCTATTGTACTTTTCCTATTATGAATCAACCCCAACCTTCCTTTATTTTTATATTTCCAGCTTTATTAAAATATAATTAACAAATACAATTGGGTAAGTTTAAATTGCATAACATGACAATCTCAAATGCCTACTATACATTATGAAATGACAGCACATCTATCATTTCATATAGCTAAATCTTTTAAGTGGTGAGAACATTTAAAGACTATTTTAGAAAATTACAAAGATAGAAAACACTGTGGTTAACTTATATTCACTATTTGGTACATCATATCTCTAAAACATTTTCATCTTATAATTAGAAATGTGTGCTACACCAGCGGCTTCTCATTCTACCTCCTGCCTCTCCCCAGCCCATCAGCCCCTAGATAGACAATTTTAGATTCTACATATAAGTAAGACCATACAGTTTCCCCTGTATCTCCGATTTACTTTCCTTAGCCTATGCCTTTGCCATTCATCTATGTTATTGCAAATGGCAGCATTTCCTTCTTGTGTTGATTCAACATTATTCCATGTGAGTATATATATTTCTATTTATATTTTTCCTTTATCCATTCACCCATCATCAGACACTTAATTTGCTTAATTTTGGCTACTGTGAAAAATTTGGCAATGAATATGGAGGTGCAGCTATCTCTGTGAGATAGTGATTTCACTTCCTCAAGATACGGCACAGAAGTAGATTACTGAACCAAGCTTCCTCTATTATTGAGCCTTGGAAAACTACCACCTTTTTTCTGTGTAGGTCCTGGATATTTGCAAGCTTCTGCGAGTTCTGTGTTTCTGAAGCTCTGCTCTTGTGCCCTCAACCATTGCCTGGAATTGGATTCTCAATGAGGAGGACATTCCCACCTACCAAGCTTTGATATTGCTCTAGGCTGTTGACTCCACTTCCACTGCATTAGTTTATGCATTAGTCTATGCCATGATAATGCTGATTTTCACACCTGGATAGACTTGTAGTTAACTTTTAGTTCCTCACTCACCCGTTCCAGTTGCTCCTCTTACTTACTAGTCCAACATGGAGGGATAAACCCTCTTCAAGTTCAAGCTCAAATGAGGATGGGTAGAAGAGTGTAACATTATATTTTGGACTAACTGAAGTTGAATCAAGAGTAGAAAGGCCCAGTAAAAGTGCTAAATAGTCAGTAGTAGAAAATATCGAATCTGAGCTCAAGCATGAAGTCAGAGCCAGGGAACTAAAAAATTTGAGAGTCGTCAGAAAAGGAGGTTTGATAGGATCCAAGAGAATCCTAAGGAGCTAATATAAAATGAAGAACGAGGCAAGGACTAAGCTCAATCTGTTCACAGCAGGTGGAAGAGTGAATCCGTTGAAGAAAATAAGGGTGTGAGAGTGGAGAAGATAAATGACCGAGTAGATTTATGAAAGATGAAAGAATGTGAGGTAACAGGAAGTAGGGACAAAATACCCTGAACTGAGAAGGAAAATAAACCAGGAATGAAGGCCATCATGAATTTGGAAGAAGAGTCCTAAGAGAGTTTCACAGCTGATAGCTTTTATGTTCTCAGATTTGCTGAGCCAGAGATATCCTTGAGGCCTTTGAAAGACTGGAGTAGATTGGAAAGATATGCTGTAAGGAACAGGAAAGGACTGTTTAGAGGTGCATTAAAGAAACAGGATCTAACATAAGTGGGGTGATTATATATTTGTACTGGTTGCTATCATCACTTTTATGTGAGGTCATGGCAAATTATTTTCATTTTAAATTCTTCTGAGATAAAGTAACACTTTGAGGTGTGTTACAGTTCAAAATAGAGAAAATTAAATGTAATTAACAAGCTATCAAATTAATTTCCAGTGACTCACAGTGAAAATTTTCTTGGGACAAAGCTAAGTGTGACATGTCTCAAAATAATAGGGCCACAGGGACAAGTTGTACTTATTGAGTGTTTCTGTCACACCACACCCTGGGCCAGGTGTTAAGTGTCATTTTATTGAATTCTCAAGGCATCCCTGAGAGGAGGCAGCTGATATCTCCATTATAGAAGTGCTGGGAAATAGCACTTACAAAGAAAATTTATTCTGAGTGACTCATCTACCAAGTGGAAGAGTAGGAATTTGAATCCAAGTCTTGGAAATGTCAAAATCTGCACTCTCACTTCTCTACACCATTTTCTCAGAAGACTCAAAACTCAGCCTATCATGTTGGTCTTTTATTATATCCATATTGCCAGCTAGTAATTCCTGATTTTGTTAAACATAAAAAAGTCTGTAGAGATGGTTTCATTTGCTAGTCGCCATTGTGATGCATAATATACAATTGAGAGAAGAGATGGATGGAGAATTTCAGAAAAATTTCCAAAGATATGAACAAGAAATTCTTTCTTCTCGAATATACCAGGAGTTATAAAGTCTTAAGTTGGATTCTCAGTGAGAAATGAGAAACATAGCTAGAAAAAGAGACATAAACTAGAATGAACTTTTGTCTATTTTATATCTCTGGTGTCTGTGTAGTGTTTTATCAACACTGCTTCTCCACATTTCTCATATTTTCCCCAACTAATTAAAAGTAGGATTTGGAGTAGGGATTAACTCTTCATAGAAATAATGTCAAATCAGTTGGGCTGCTAAGGTTAAAAGCAAATGTGATAAAAAATTCAAAGGAATGTTCAAGCAGAGTGTAAGAACTAGTGAATTCAACAAAGTAGCAGATAAAAGATTCATATATAACAATCAATTATATTTTCAGATTGGGGCAATAAACAATTCAAAAATAAATACAAAAATGTCATTTAACTTTTAAAAATATCAAATGCGTAAGATTTGATATTTACCAAAAAGAGTATACATTTTCTACACTGAAAACTTCCACATAGCTGAGAAAAATGAAAGGTGACTTATAAAAAGACATCATACACCATGCTTTTGAGTAACGATATTTCTTAAAATGTCAACTGTCCTCAAATTGATTTATAGATTCAGTGGAATTCCAGTTAAGAGCCAGTAGAGTCTTTTGTGGTGGATTAACAAGCAACTCCTAAAGTTTATATGGAATACAAAGAACTTGGGGAAACCAAGACCAAGATCAAGTTGGAATGCTTATCCTCTCAGATATCACCATATGCCGATGTATTTATTGATGTAACTATACATTGATGTTTGATCCATAAAACTGAGGATGGTGATGTGGAATTTTTGCTCTCCATGTGGAAACAAGATTGTTCCTAAGCCTTAAAGAGTTTCATCATGGCTGGCTGAGGTTTTTTTTCTCCAACTTTTTTAGATATGACATGAACTGTCAACGTTGAACCTAATATTTATTCTACAGAGAAAAGCACTTGAGAAGAAACCACACTGCAGTGTGTTCTGCTAGCATTTCAGAATTCCTGCTTTCTCTCAGTCTTCAGGATTAGTTTATTATCTCATTACTGATATTTTTAAAGAAGAGCATTTTAAAGAAGAGCATTTGGTGGCGTTAGTTATTTTTCACAAGAAAATTTACCTAAGAAACCATATAATCCTATTATCAAAAGTTGGGGTCCCTTGACCATATTTGATTGGAGAAACCCAAGAGAAAACACTGATTACATCATTGGTCATGCGACTCTGGAATCAAGGAGAGACTCTAGACTGGAGATAAAAATTGAAGGTTGTGTATCTTGGTGCAAAGATAATATTTGATGTGATGATTCTGAATGAGATCCTCAAAAGAGTGCCTATAGATGGAGGATGAGCTAATGCTCTTGGGCATTAGTCTGAGAGATTGAGTAGGTAAGGAATCAATAAAGACTAAGAAAGATGGTGATGTGGGAGGAAACTGAGAGGGTGTGATGTGCTGGAAAATAAGTGAAGAAAGAGTTTCAAGAAGTGCAGAATGGTCAAATGCTATTGAAAGATCAATTAAGAAGAACTAAGGTGAGTAATAGCTATTATATTAATTGACTTCAACAGTCTAAAAGCCAATGACCTTGACTAGTTTAGTCACCTACAGGAGGCAAAGCTTGGCTTGAATGAGTTCAAGACAAAATATGAAAAGAGAAAAGCAGAACTAACAAGTATCAATATCAACATGAATAAATAGCAGAGACATGGGGAAATAGCTTCAGGATGTGTGTTGCTGTTTCTGAAGCTGAGATAAATGACATCGTTTCTGGATGCTTGCAAGAATGACCTGGTAAAGAGAAAAGTTGATGATACAGGAGAGAATGTGATGGGTTTCTGGAGTGATGTCCTTGAGTAGGCAAGGTGGATGAGATTTAATGCTCAGGTCTGAGGTACAGTCATGGGTACAGCATGTGCAGGAGTAAAGAAGCTTGGCACCAATATGAGAGTGGGTGGACAGTTGTAGTGTGAATTTGTGGCAGTGAGATCTTCTGGCTTTTTCTCAGTTCAATAAGAATCATGTTTATCAACTAGAATGAGAAGATATTAGAGATGGAGGAAACAATAATGATCTAAGACTGAATGGCTGTGAGTTTACAAGGGAGGATGAAGGCCATTTGAGGGGGGAGGTTATGAATCCAAATGAAATCCACCAACATGGTAGTATTATTCTTCAGTTCTGCTCATCTATGTGGCTCCAGTAAGGAGCAAACAGAAAATTGTATGTAATCAGGTCTGGGTTGCATCAGGAGTGATGGTAAAGACAGACTAAGAAGAGAGAACTATGTGTGATGTCTCTGATGCTGATGGATTTTTAATCTGGCAAGGAGAACCTAAAGACAAGAAAACATAAGGAAAAGAAGGAAGGAATCAGTGGGTTGTCAGAGTTGACGACTTGAAGAATTGCTGGGTTTGGAGGAACAGGGGTGAAATGCTGGGAAGACAGGTGGTGTAAGAGAATTTAATTTCTGGGGAATGGAGGCAGTTTTGGGCAGTGAGAAGTCGCATTCATAAAAACACAGGCCAAAGTTTAGATGAACACAGATCGTTGGAAGAAAAATGGTTTGGCCAGAGGTCAAGGTTTGGAAATGATAATTTACATTGGGGATTGGCAAAGCATAGTCAAATATGGTCCATTTGGACCACAGCCTGCTTCTGTCTGACCTCCAAGACCACTGCCTCATTGTGAGTCACATAGTCCCACAGGGGCACCCTTCATCTCCATGCCCACCTCCATTCATCCCCAGATGGTGGTCCCTCTCTGTTGCTGCTCGAGACTCGTGTTAGACATAGCCTGCCCACTGGAGAATCCACTGTTGGCAGCTGCCAGGCACCAAGCTGTGGAAACTCAGCCTGGAAGTCAGCAACTCAGTGAGTCTCTGGCTGGCTGCCCATACTGTAATGACTGGGTTTTCCAGGAAAGAGTAATCTGGGATCTGGGTCACTGGAGCACTGGGTGACCATGCTAGCACTCAGGGGAACTGGGGTGGTGGGAGGAGGCAGGAGTTTTCTGCATCGGTTTTTAGGCGCCTGTGCGGTATGCGTTTGTGCCACATGCCTCAAATAGTTACTTCCTGATCAACCTCTCCGAGCTGTAGAATTGACCAAGAGTTGTGGTAAAATATTGTTTGTACGAATGCCAGCGAGATAAGAGTGAAACATCTTTGAATAGTGAGGGCAAGTAGATGATGGAATGGAGGAGTTTGATGAGCAGATTAAAAATGTGGGTCTTCCTCATACTTTTAAAGCCTGAAGGGAGGAGGGTTGAAGAGTGACAGATGTTAATAATAGTAATAATAATAATCAGGAATAAAAATACAGTTTTAAATGAGCTTTAAAAAGTTACAGTCTTGTTATCATGGAAATATAAATGGTTATTGTGTTGAGGTAAAATTTAGTAGGCACCTGAAAATGATAAAAAGATAAGAATGTAGCCAATAGAAAACCATCAAGGTTGTATTAACCATCAGGGTTAATACAGTTCTGAAATCAAGTTATCCTATGAATCTATTTGTAAGTGTCCTTGGTTCCAATGTCGTACTCAGAAGTGAACTTGCCATGCAAATTACTCCTTGCCTGAAGAAACAGGGTCCACAGGAAGCTAAAATTAGAAGTACCATCCAAGGAATTGTTCCTGAATATTTCAAACAACTGATGCTTTCCTCCATTACAATCTGACAAGGCCCAGGGAGAGGTGGGGAAATCACTACTCATGGTTACTTATTTGTTTGAAGATTATCTCCAAGGACTGAATCACACCATCGGGAGGCAGCAGGAAGTGATGAAGAACAATGATTTTGAGTCCAAAACCTCAATCGAACATTTCCCAGTGGTGTAATATTGATGAACCCTTTAAAAAATTAAATTCAAATGTTTTATCTTTATTTTTCATGTACACCTACATTTATTATTGTTATCATGGAGCGACTGTTAAGTTACACTGATGGTTGTGCTTTGGAAGGCTAGTATTCCCTCCTTAGGTGTTGTTACCATATCACACTCACCACCAGCACTCCCACCATTCACCACTTTAGTTCATCTGCTCCTGACTGCCTTCTTTCCTCGCCTTTCACCTTTCCCTCCCTTCTGGTTGCCTCCATTCTAGCATCAGCTTTCAAGGGTACTAAACCCCCCCCCCCCCGTTTTTTTTTTTTGAACCCGTTTCTCAAGCTGTAAAATGGGAGTCATGTTACTAAAAATGCATTGTGTCTTGAGAAGAATAAATGAAATCCTCATGGAAATTCTTTGCACTGTGTCTGCATATTCTGGGGAAATGAAAGTAAGCCTAAGCGTTCACTAGCAAGATGTTTCATTGATTCTCAGATGACATTCTCCCAGGGCCATGCCTCTTTCCAATGAATTTATAGGTTCCTGGGACAGAGGCATTTTGTTAAAATAATTCTAACGTCTACTATTTGTCATTTCAAAAATAGGGTAGCAAAATGAATGGGCATCTATAGGGGAACTACAAATGCTATATATCAAAACTTAGCTCTTCATATTCATTTATCCTATATAATAGATCAGTGAGCCAAAATTCTAAAGAAAAATGTCCAAGGGAGTGCTGGTAGCTGAGGCATGCCGAGAGCCCATGTTCTGTTTAATAAAATATAATTTATTGGCTTTTTCCTTATTGAGGTAAGGTGAGTATGCAGCACTGCATGTGATTTAGAAGCATCCTTTTTTAACAATGTTTCCTTCTTCCCCAAACCATCAGATTTAACGAGTGGTCATCATTCTTGACTGAGTGGAAAGCATGGTTTTGGTGAGAGAAGTATCTAGATCTTTATGAATATCCTCTTAGTTCTGCTGCCATCCTCTCACTTCTCATGTAACTATTTCAGTCAACCTCACGCATTTGTTTTTTAGTTTTTACTTTTCTTAGTTAATCTTTTTGTTGTTTTCATATTCATGCATGGAAGCATACATCTATGTATATGTATATATATATATTATATCATTGCATTCCTCAGGGTTCTCCCTTCATCACCCGAGGACCCGCCTCATTTTGAACTTGTCCTGAACATTGATCTTTCATTGCACAGGCATTGGTCAAAAATAAATG
Organism: Uropsilus gracilis; assembly: GCA_004024945.1. NCBI lineage: Eukaryota > Metazoa > Chordata > Mammalia > Eulipotyphla > Talpidae > Uropsilus > Uropsilus gracilis. The sequence continues at coordinate 9,937 of PVHY01000186.1, forward strand.
AAGGTTTTTTTTTGTTGTTGTTTTTTTTAACCTCACAGGGGTTTCCATACCCTCCCCCTGACCCCATAGTGGGCTGAGAACAGCCAGAATCACTTGGCATATGATGGCTGATTACTCCAACTTCCCAGCGGAGTGATTTGTTCTCATAAGCTAACTCCAAAATGCCCCAAACTCACTTTCTGTTTCAGCAGAATCATCACCTGTTGGAGGCCGAAGATGGGAAGAATAAGAAAAACAGGCAGAAGAAACTAAGGCAGCCTAAGACAGAGTCATAGACCGGGGCTCAGGGAGTATGAACTGAGTCATCTGCTAGTTTCTAAGGCCTCTAAACACCCTGGTGAAGGACTGGTCACAACGCGGTAGTAGGGAAGGTAACCCCAGGCCCCAGGGTATGTGGCACGTGGGGTAGGAGGATGGGGGATTCATTATGTAGCGGAAAACACCTATGGGGTCAACACCTTTATCTTTCAGGGACATGTCTCTCAGGTGGGTTCATCCTAGGAGGTTAGGGGGCTGCCGTCAACATAAGAGACTTACTGCAACCATCCCCAGTGAACTGGAGTGATGGTTGGAATGGACAAGGCTGTGTCCTCCTTCAGCCTCACAGCTCCCATCCAATTTGGGGGCCCTGCAATACCCCACTCCACAGAGCATCCGCTGTTGGCAACTGTGAGACCCCAAGCCTCAGGGTAGCCTAGATGTCAGCCTAGATGTCCATCGGGAGTAAGGCCACGTGTCCGGAGCACCTGCACGAGCCATCACAGCTCCTGGCTCACCCTGGCGCTCTGCCTTCCTGGGTGAATCACTGACCTGGCCAAGCCTCCTCTCTCCTGGGAGTTCCGACTGTGCAGGCTAGTGAGATGCAGTTGTGGTCAGAGGGGGTGAGTGGCCAGTGCCTGGCAAGCTTCGGCGTGGGGAAGCTGAGTCCAAGCCAAGCCAACAAATAACCAAACCCTATGCAACTCATGAACACGGTCTGCTCACAGAGCAGGAGCAGCTGAGACTCGAGTGCCCAGGAAGCAGGCACGGAGGAGGGAACGCTGGAGGGTGAAGTAGGGTGGCAGGTCCCAGGGAGCCGGCCTGGTCTCTGTGTTCCGGTGCATCAGATGTGAAGGGCTTTCTGCCTTGGGACTCAGTCAGGATGCCCTGGCACAAACTGGAGGTGCCGTGAACCTCAGCTCCCAAGTTGCGGTGATGACAACAAGCACAGGGGCTAAGAACTACTCAATGCTCCCACAGGCAAGGAATGTTCTGGAAACTTCACATGTGTTTGAGAAATTGTTCAGTTATGCATTGAGGGGGATTTGCCCAGTGCCCTCACTCTATAAATAGGGGAGCTGGGGCGACAGTTAAGCAGTGGCCTGGGATGTCAAAGGTAGGTATAGGGTTCTGGCGTCTACACACTAGCTACCCTCCTCTCCGAGGAACACAGCATGGCATTGAAGAGCAAACCCTTAGGGGCTTGGGTGGTGAAGAAGGGGGTGCCCATATCTGCACCGGCGAGGGAACTGACACATAAACAAGCTTCCACCCTTTGACTAGCTTCCTGCTGCCTCTCGTGCTCTTACCCGTGTGCCACTGTCTTCTGCATTTTTTATCGCTACCTTAACGACCCTCCATACCACGCTGTAAAGCCTACTTTCAGGTAACCCGCTTCACATGGTGCCTCCGGATTTCTTTGAAAGGGCTGCTTTATGGGTGAACATATATCTTGCCTGCCCTGTGTTTCGCAAACATTGCAAATAGTTGTGACACTTTTATTTCAGGGCTTTTTACATGAAAATTCCAATTTGGTTTTTGTTTTTATGGCTTCAGAAATGGAAGGGCCTGGATATGTTGGGGAGTGAAGCTCCTGGGGATGAAGCTCAAAGTATCTGAAGAGGCAGGGGCTTTTCCTCTGAACTCTGAGGCCCCCACCCTCCTCGACATTTATGTCATCTTCTTTGCCCAGTAGGCCTTTGTGGTGTCTCATTTAAAGGTCCCAGGTGGGCTGGTAGAACACATACAGCTGAGGCAGCCTGGCCAGATGGAGGATCCAATCAGGAAACAACTGACTTTAAAGTTGAAACAGTGACACTTAAGTCATTGAAATGAAAATACCATTATTAATCTTTACATAATTTTAGAGCTTTGCATTTTATAAATAAAAGTGATCATCTAGTTAACCCTGTACAGCAGCAGAAAGAATGCTACCCAGGAGGCCAAGGTATGTAATGAAGGCTAAGTTGGCCAGCTTCTTGGCATCTAGGTAGGATCTTGAGACTTCTTAAAAGAAGGCTTATCCCCGAAGAAAATCTTCCATATAGATCTAATTCTCCCCCCTCTTCTGTCATGGGATCCTTCCTGCAATGTGTTAAAGATGATAAGATTACAATATAGAAGGGACTAGATTCTTGGAGAACAGCCACCTGGCATGAATCATCAGTGCTGGAGAAATAACTTATTTTGTTGAGCCACAGTGCGCTTGGGGTTGCTTATGATTGCAACTACTACTAATTGCTGTGATGATTATCTTTAACATGACTGTTTAAAGAATTTATATATAGAAAACCCTTTCATCCTCACCACTGTTTTCTAAGTTCCCTGTCGCTCCATTCTGCAGATGAGGAAACTGAGGCCTGGGGAGGCTAGTGACTTTCCCAAGAGTAAGGGCTAGTGTGAATAGCAAAGTCAGGATTTGAACAAGGGCCAACTGACTCCAGGCTTTTACTCCCCATCCTGCACAGACTGCCATTCAACAGCTTTCTACTGAGCTAGTCTGATGGTCTGGGCATGAAGCAAAGTGCTGGGAATGCAAATCCCATAAGTACACACCACCCTTATACTTAGGAGGTCACAGTATAACAGTGGAATCTGCCTCATGAGCAAATTCAGTAAGTCACCATGCATATGGAGAGCGTGCTTGCGTCAGACCCTATAACAGTGGGAGAAGGTCCTTCATTGGGAAAGGCAGTAGAGCCTAAGCCAGTTATGAGGTGCCCATAGGTGGGGGACGAAGCCACTCCATGCAGAAAAGACAGAGGCCGCCCGTCAAGGAAACAGCAGTCCTCCAGGTTCCTGGGGGCTGTTTGGCTTTGTCTGCATTTCCTTAATTCCCAGAGACTCCCCACACAGGTACCACATCTCAGGTACCTGAAGGTCTGTCCCCTCTGCCTTAAAAGACTTTCCTTCATCCAGTGAAATCACCATTGTTGCTTAGTTATTTTAGGAACAGAAACAAAGAATAATTAAAACCTCATCAATTACTGTAAATAAACTTGACAGTCAATATCCCCGATGATAACATAAACCCATGCAAGTATTGACTCACTAACAGGTGAATAATTCTCTAAGATCAATGATGACAAAAATGCTTTGCTAAATTTAGGACATCAAAATAAACATACAAGTACATAGGGTCAAAACAATTGCTCATAGCCACAAGGGAAATTTTCATCAAGTTAATGTGCCATGATAAAGCAAAAACAAGTGGAAAAAAAATCCACTTCTCCTTGAAACGTACTATTTTTTTCCTCGAAGAGGATTCTAGAATTATTTCCTTTGTTCCTAAACTTTATGATATTTTGTGCAGCAATGATATTAGCTGAGAAAAATGATGACGAGTCAAGAGAAAGGCATTCCTTTTAAGATATTTGTGAAGGAGTTCGATAACCTTTAGCATTTCCTGACTCCAACGTGGTTATTGCAGTTGTTATTTGTATTCCTTAGTTTTGGCTGTTTTCCTCGTGTTATAGGTCACAGTAGCATTTTGGGTAGTTTCTGTCTGAAAAGTATAGTGTTTTGAAACTTTAATAACAGTGGCTAAGTCGAAATTTCATCTGAACTTCTGTATTCAGATATGACCCTATATATTTATGTGCTTGAATAGAGTCACGTGCTGTGATGGGGAGACAGCTCAGAGAGATCTGAGTTCTCACTTTGTCCCTATCTGGCTCCAACCCGGCCAAACTCTGTTCCCTCTCCAAATCTCCATTCCCCAACTGACTTCATGAAGTTCACATGAACATGTGTCTGGTAAGATGGAAAAATGTAAATGCAGGGAGGAAATGCATGGAGGAAATGAAAAATAATAAGGAAAGGCACCCAGAGTTGGCTTGAGAGAACAACTCCTTGTTTATCACCTTGGGTAGTTTTCTTTCACTTACAAAATTACCACTGAAATCTAAATTCTAGAAGCAGGATTTCAGTTCCTGATTTCTTTCCCTCTCACTCATCTCCAGCTTTCTCTTGCCTAAGATTCAAAAGACCTGGGTTCGAGTGCAGAGTGTAGCATTCACTGTGTGGTCGGAACTGTTGCTGAATCTCTCCAAAGCCTGATTTTCTCTTCTGTAACGTGTAGATGATGATTATCTGACAGGTAATGGTGAGAGTTGAATGAATGAATGAATGAATGAATGAATGAGTGAATGAATCTTTAGAAGCCACACATGCCATAAGAGTTTAATAAAAGTCTCCCTTCTCTCTGCTTGTAGGAAAATGTCCTCTTTAAGCAGCAAGACGTTTGGAAAAGTTATCAATTATCGTCACTCCCACGGAAGGCTTGACTGGTTGGGTGCAAGAGCACTGCATTTATACAACTTCATTGTGCAGTTCCACCTGAGTGCCGAGATGGAAAGCAGATAGATTTCACTTCTTAATGTCATCAAGATTCTACAAGTTAGCCGCCCCTGGAGCAAGGTGCCTCCATGGGGACACACGTGAGCAAGGTTCTGGAGCTAAGCTGAATTCTCAGAAAAGTCTGGAGTTGAGAAGATGAAAGATTCCATCTGATCCACCATGTTCAGGCTGGCCAGAAAGTGTATTGGGGTGGGGGGATAAACGAGAACATCAAGCATCAGAGCATCAGACAGGCTTTTGCATGTGGGCAATACCAGTATTTTCTCCCCAGGGAGCACCCCCAGCACAGCACCCAGGTCCAGCCTGCACACCTGCCCTGAACCCTTTGGGTTTAATCAACTGTAGCTTTTTCCCAGAACTAGGAAAACTCGGTGCTCCACAGTGTTTTGCAAAAGCAACTCTGTCCACTCAAAACTGCTGCCTAATCACTGGTGTGGGTGTTGGCAAGGTTGTTTCAGTGGCTGCTGGTTTTGGTGTTTCAAGTTCTTTTAATAACTCTGGCTGGGCTCGAGTGACCCTGGAGAAGAACTGACCCATCCTGCCTGGACAGTCAATTCAGCTTTCATCCAGCACCAAAAAAGTTTTCCATTTGGTATTTATAAAAATTACGGAGACAGGTCAAGTTGAATCTCACTTCCATTTCATTTCCCATTACACTCCGTGACGAATCTTAACTGACCTGTGTTCAATCTGCTTCCACATAATGGAAACTTTGCGTCTGAGGCTGGAGAATGGGCTTTCTTTTTCGGGCTTTATGAAAGAATTGTGCCTTTTCACACATGGATCAGCTCCTCTTGCAAATCCTCTGTAAGAAGGTGGTTTATGCCCCTGCTCCTAAATGACAAAACAAGAGAAATACAACACTACACTAACAGGTAGTGGAGGAACAAGGACCTTGAATATTTATGTTTTCCAGCAGCTACATTTGCATGCTCTTTGAAAAACAGAATCAACTAAAGAGATACACCGTTTATTAAACTCATGCCAGGTGCAGGTAATGTGTTCAGTGCAGGTAATGTGTTAAATAAGATTTACCTTATTTAATCTTCCCAACTTGAGAAGGTAAGGTGGAAACGAAGTATCTTCTCTAAGTCATATATCTGTCAGTGGTAGAGATGGTTTTGAATTGGGGCCTTTAGAATTTAAAAGCCCAAATGACTTTTACTTACTGACTCTCCTTAATAACAGAAACTATAAGCACAATTAGCCATGCACTGGAGACTTCCATAGCCATCATATTTTTTTGTGCAATGCTCTCTATTTGATTATAAACTGGGTTGGCAACTTAGGATGAATTGAAAAGAATACTTCTTGATTTTTTTTTTTAATCCAGACTCTGTAATATACTCGCTGTGTGATTTCGAGCATGCATCTTTGATGCTCAAATCCTTAATTTTCTCTTCTGTAAAGTGGGGTAATTATATTGCCATTGCAACGTTGTTGTGAAATTACAAATAATAGATGCAGCTCATCCAACAGAACATCTGGCTCAGTAAAAGGTAGCCATTCTTCTTATTACACTGAGTAAATATTTACTTGATGATACTGAAATCAGTCATATCAATTGATGCTAATGTGTTGAACGAGAAAATTAGAATGTCTCCTTCATAAAGGATCAGGGAAAAGAAATGACTGAGAAATGTTTCCTTCAAACACAGAACTGCGAGCAATTTTGGTAGATGCTGAAGAATTACTAATGCAACCTGCAAGGCAAATAGGTCTGGAAAAGGTCGAAATAACAAATGCATTCCTTTTCTTTCTCAAGCTTAAAATGCTTATGGTAAAAATAAATTTGTAGTTTTTTACTGAGTCTTTTTATCCATTCTTCTTTAAAAAAATAGTCATGGCATAAAATTGACAGGCCCTGAACTATAAGCTAGAGTAATTTTTAAAGTATAGACTAGATGATACGCGTGCCACCTACTAATATTTCTCTGAAGACACTAATATTACTCTAAATAGTTTCAAAATGAGCCATCTCTTTAAAAAGCTGAACTGAAACATTGCGAGCATTTTACTGTAACATTTGATAGTTCTCTGGCTGAAGACTTTCAAATTGGAATTATTTTGGGCAATAAGGATAAGTGAAAGCAAACAAACATCTCTCTACAGATGGCTTCTCTGTCTTTTCTCTTATGCTTTGTTTGCACCAGTACGCAGAAAACACTGAAAATTTCAGCTATGGCTTTTCACTGTGCAAACCCTTGAAGATGCCTCATAATGAAAATCACTTACTCCAAATACAGGCGTTTGAAAGTCTCAGAACCTCCAGCCTTGAAGTTTAGAGGCATTTGACCCTTCAAACTGACAACAGATCTATAGCAAACGGTACAGGAGGGAGAGAAATCAGGCGAGAATGAACACAAGCGATCAGGATGATGGTTCAAGGGTGGTATGGTGGCGAGAGAACGCTGGGGTACATGATGATGTAAAAACAAAATAAACATTTATATGTAAAATGCAAAAAAAATTACAAAATAAAATTTTAAAAAAATGAGAAAATACATTTCCCTGTATTGGCCTGTAAGGGAATAGCAGCCTGGGTGGGCTGGGAGGGGCAGAGGCAGCTAGATGACTCCTAGTCATCTCTGCCAACAAGGATCTTGGCTTTCGGACCATTGTCCTTGATATTCTTCAGAACGTATACATTTGGTGTCTTCGTCGTAGTCGTCTTGCTAATTCAAAGATAACTCCGGCAGAAATTGCCACAACCTGTTATAAGAAACAAGGCGCCCTCAGATGGCTGCCTGGTTTTGCTGATGGGAGAAGAGCAGGTAGGGAATGTTTGGGACTCATTCAGGGTCTTGCACTAAGTCAGTCAGACAGGGAAGCCCAAAAGCCCAGATCTTTTCATCCCAGTGAAAGACACTTGGGCTCACGCGTCTTCTTCCTTCTTGCATAACATTTCATTCATTCACTCACTCATTTGTTCTTTACTGAGGTAGAATCAGTTTAACTGGATGCGATTTAGGGGAATGGGTTTCTCCCTCCTCATCTGTGGTTCCAACACCAGCTTCCCCATCAAAGCACCCCGAGTCTTTTACCCTACAGTTTTAGGGCTCCCCACCTTTATTTCCTCTACAGTGTTTTAAATAATCACTTCTTGCTGCCTTCATCTCCTCTAAGCAGTAGAGGTGAGAACGTTGAGCCACACGACTGCTTCCATCTCCATGAATCACCCGAAATAACAGCATCCTTCTCTTGGGGGACCTCCGTGATATGCAGAGGCAAGCTCATGTGGGGATGAACAAAATTGAATTTGGAAGCACATCTCTGACTCGTTTTAACTTCACGGGAATTTTAATGAAATAAAATAAAGTGCTGTTGAGCAGAGATACTCTGGAAGGATGTGGTTAGATTTCTGTCAGGTGTGGTACACCGAGCATCTGACTATGTACCTTTGAGAGATCAGGCTACGCATAGATAAAATGCATTTTCAAAATGAAGTTTCATTGCTTTTACTTCCTTGTTAATATTTTGACAGTGTAGGGTTTTTCCAAATCATGTGTACCAGGTCTCTGAAAGCAGGGGTGATGAGAAATAGAAAAACAGTCACAACAATAACAGCACCCTTGTTTATATGAAGGGCACCCTGATTATGTGTTAGACCCTAAGTGCTAACACACGTCACCGATATTATCTTTTTGTTTACCTTTATAACCACACTAGCTCTAGACTCACTCCCCTACTGGAGAAAATGAGAGTTTATGTAACTCAGCTTATGTAACTCCTAAGGACTTTACAGCTTGTAAGTGACAGCGCTGGGAGTCGTGTATTTTTTGAATGGACACATTTATTTCCCTCTAGAATATGCCACGGGAGTAGGGATTTCTATTTTTTGTTTTGTTCACTGCTGTGTCCTACAGCCTAGAACAGTGCCTGGCAAGGAATTCCAATTAAGAAGCATTTGGAGTCTGGTTCTGTCACTCAACAGACCTTACCAGGGTCCACCCGTGCTGTTTTTTTCTACTCTTTTGGGCCAACAATGAGAGTTTGCCAGTTTTCGCTTCTGTGTTTGGTCTGAACTATTAAGTACTCCTACTGCTAACAACCACTGGAGGGAAGAGATAAAACTCCTAAGGAGAACAGATTTGCTGAACGGAGCTCAAGCGACCAGGCAGCCTGTAAGCATGTCTTCCTAAGTCGGTGCTAGTGCGCTGGGCAGCTACAGTAACTACGGGTGTCATTGTGAGTGGAGGCACAGAGAGTGGCCAGATGCATTTCCAGTGGCAGTCTTGTAAAATCACAACCCAGATGATTGCTTCTGTGGAGATAATAAGGATAATGGGGAAAACATCTCTTCCACGAACTCTCTGTTTCCCAAATTTAAGATAATAGTGATGGCATGCAAAGCACTTTGAAGGGCTATTTATTACCATTTTGCCAAATGGGATTCCTCAAATTGCTGACTCCTGTGGCCTTTGATAGAAACTGTGATTGAATGTTTCATGAATCGGCCCAGGCTTTGGACCTTGACCTTGTATAGAGAACTCTTTTGTTCAACGGAGAGAAAATAATTTTCTCCCCACAAGAACAGGAGCTTCGTATAGAAGGGAAGGGATTGGCTTAGTAACAACTATGTAAGATTCTGAGCTCACAGAAAAGAGAAAGTACGGGTCATGGATGCATAAGACTAGGCATAAACGTTGACCAATGATGGGAGGAGAGAATTTAGCTCTGAATGTTTAAGATGAAATGACTTTATTTGTTGACTATAGAATTCCATGACTCAATAGTGAGATAACTCAGAGTTTTTACATACATGCTCATTATTTTCTGCTAGCATGTGATTACAATAGCAACAAAAAAAGGTATTTGGCTTTACAGACTCTTTTATCATTTAGGAGAAGGTGGTATGTTGTAGTGAGGACATGGGTTTCGGAGACAGACAGACAGACCTGGTTTCAAATCCAGCTTTGACAGTTCTCCTCCTAGGTATTTGCCCAAAGAATGCAAAGAACACCAATCTCAATCTCAAAGGTTATCTTCCCTCCTATGCTCATTGCAGCACTATTTACAATAACTGAGTTATGGAAAGAACCAAAGTTTCCAGTAACACATGAGAAGATTAAGGAAATGTATATATGCACAACAGAATACTCCTCAGCTATTAAAAAAAGATGAACTCTAACCATTTACAACACCATAATGGAACTGGAGAAGATTATGCTAAACACATTTAATTAGGAGGAGAAAGAGAAATCCTAGATAATTTCTCTCATAGGTGACATATAAAGAAGCAATAGGGACAGAAAAAACTACACTCTTGCCAAAACAAACTGAGGACAGAATACGTCGAATGTTGAGATCAGAGATGGGCAACTGGGAAGATTATCGTGTTGTTAATGAATTCATCTGGGCATTGTTTGGTTGATGCTACAGAATCACCCATCACTTTTACAGTAAAATCTAGTAACATTTTAAGGTAGGAAAATAGCAGCTGAAGCTGTTCTGTCTGGAAGTCTTTTTTTGTTTTTGTTTTTGTTTTTTTGAGACTAGGTCTCACTATTTTTGCCCATGGAACTGCAGGCTCACATTGCCCGGGGTACCCCGGGCTCAAGTGATCCCCAGCTTCAGCTTCCCAGGTAGCTGAGATGACAGGCATGTGTCACCACGCCCAGCTAGTTTTTTGGAACTAGGTCTTGGGACGTTGCCCCTTGTGGAACTCGAACTGCAATTCCTGGTTCCGGCCGCAGCTTCCTAGACTGCCGCTTAAAGGCATGTGCCACGATGTCTTCTCTTTTTAATACAACTACTCCATATAGGTATTTCAGGTGCTCATATATCCATGTTATTCCCCAAATCGGTCACGTTTTATTTTGGCTATTGGTATAGGAATGACATCATAGACCTTAAGCCATAGGAGAGCAGGGAAGAATAATATTCATGCTGGAGTCTCTGGAACCTGCTATTGTCAACTCTCCACTGAGTACCTATTAAATGGTATTTAATACTATTTAATGCTGGTCATGCAATGGAAGCATTTTCCATGTAAACAGAGTTTAACTTCTTAATTGATGGACTGAATTCAGGTGCCATTTCAGGATGCAGAAGAGTTCTTAGATACAAACACCACTTTACCCTCTAACCAATGTTTGAAAAAATTAAAAACTGAACTGCAATATCTGTACACCTGCCATGCTGCTGAAAATGGAATTTGGCTCAGCGGTTTGAGTGTGAAAAATGCATTTTGAGAAAGGGAAAAGTGCATGAAAGTCCAATTTAAATTGTTTCAGAAAGAAGCCCATATGTTGAATAACTGATGGTCTCTGCTCTCACCCTTTTCTGTAAGACCACACTTTAAGATTCTCAGTTGCAAATAGAGTAATATTTGGGATGACCTTTTGAAGTTCATGCTTTTGCAAAATCTAAGTGGATACACCTGTAAGAGAAGCCTAATCTTTAGAACTGGTATGTAAGAATTAAGGTTAACTTTTGAGACAAATCATGGATTCTTTCAAATCCCATAAGCCAAGTTACCCCAAAGAGGCCCAAATCCTATTGCCAATCATTGCATGAAGCCCACCGCCATGTGTTCAGGAATAGTTAGCTGTCACACAGTGACCTCAGAAAATAAACAGTAGCAAGGTGGTGAAAGCATGCTCTCCAGGGCCTGCTTGGTTTTGGAACCCACACTCCACCACTTACAGCATCTGTGCCCAAGGGTAAATCACTTACTTTGTGTTTCAGTTCCCACATCTGCAAATGGAGAATAATAAAAGCATGCACATCACTGGGTTGTTATAGGGGCCTCAAAATTATGTTAGTTGTAAATTCCCTGGAACCTGACACATGAGAAGTAGTTGATACACAAAGGAAAATAATTCTATGATCCAGTGAGGCAGCTGAACATCTTAGGAAGGTGGGTTGGGAAATCATCTTGGACTCAAGTGGATCTCTGACCCAATTAACCTTGATGTTTGATGTGGTTGCCTCCGAGCTTATAATTAGGATGCCCACACCAGAAACATCCTCTAAAGGGACTAGAAATGAAAATACTCAAAAGAAAATGTAAACAAGTATATCTCATGCCAAATTTCTTCATCCTTGGATTCTGAGGCTGGGATTTCATCACAAATTTGAGCAATGGTGTT
>PVHY01000186.1:21747-26747 GCA_004024945.1 Uropsilus gracilis
TTCTTTCTTTCTTTCTTTCTTTCTTTCTTTCTTTCTTTCTTTTTTTTTCTTTGTGTTCTTACCCCATATGCTTACCGTTTCTGCAGGCTTACTTTCATGTGCTGAGATTTCTGTTTCCCAGGGGAAAACAGTACTGGGGCTTAAATTAGTAAGGATTTTTCAAAGTATTAGGGTAAGAGAGTTATGACTTTTGGGAATTAGTGGCGAGAACATGGTGGTAGGAAAATCTATGCCTCTCTATGCTCCATTTCCATTCTGGGATCTGCCTGTACCGGCATTATTTAAGTCTGTTTCATTATATTATATTAGAAGTCTTCTAAGATAGGAACTCTATCTTGCTTAGCACTGGATGGTAAATGGTAACCTTAATTATGACAACAGGCAGTGTTTACTACACACCAGACACAGTGTTGAGCGCTTTGCATGAGTTAGCTTATTTAACACTGGTGAACATTCTAGCTATGGTTTCCATTATGTTTAGCGGGGTAGAGGGGAGGGGCGGGGAGAAGCTGAGGCTTGGTAAGAAAAGTTAATTAACTCCAGATGATATGCCTAAGTGTCAAAATCCGGCTGGGATCCAGTTTCAAAGCACCTGCCCTTGTGATTCTCACATAGGATGCCTCTGCGCACTAGGTGCGGATGAGGTGCTCAAAGGATAAATGTTCCCTCCTCAGAGACAGTTGGGTAGAAAAAACAAGACCAAAAGAGTGTGCAGTGGAAGGTCAATAGAGCAGTTTGCATTCTTTATCCTTTACAGAATACATGTACATGCATGATTGCTCCTTTGTATGATTTCCTTTATTAAAATGTACAGTTTTATGTTTTAAAAAGCATTTCAGAATAATTAGACAACAGAAAATTGTAAAAACGGGAGAAAACACTTTCAAATCACATTTGACCGCTTGCTCATCACTTGACACGGGCATCTGTAGGGGAGGGAGGGATTGAGTCCTCCCTCCCCCACAGGAAGAATTGAGTCCTGAATCTACTGCTCCATCACTGTTGCCTTGGTCTCATTTACGTCAACATTCTCATCTGTAAAATGGAAGCAGGATGACTTCTAGGAGTCAGGAGCCTGTGCATATGGAATTGGGATATGTGGAAGCATCGTGTCATTGACACTTTATCCATGTCAAGTCCTCTTCTAAACTGCTAAGATGTTGGAAATAATGCAGATTATTTGTCTTTGATGGACCAGAGAGTAGGTGGGACATCTACAAGACAGAGGGCAAAGATGTACATGAAGAGTAAGAAGGAGGAAGATGTGCCTGGAATGATGCATAATGCAGCATGGTCCCTCCTGTGATCATACAACACAACCCCTTTTTGACCTCCTGGGTAGCAACTGGCAGTTTGATGGGGAAGACAGACAAGGAAGAGAGCTAAGACTTCTAAGGATGGAGAGGATCTGGGTGGGGTGGGGGGGGTGAGGCTCCAGGGATGAAGGGTGCAGATTGTTAGACAATCCCTTAAACATCCTGAAAGCACAACAGGAAGACTTGCCTAGACTCTGTTTTTATGAAATAGGATGCACAGTTAAATCTCAAGCTTTGCCATCTGCATCCTTCCCTATAATGTCTATACAGAAGCTTTGAGCCCCAATAGTATGATATTTGGAGATGGGGCCCTTAGGAGGTAATCAGGATTACAAGAGGCCATAGGGTGGGTGCCTCAGGCTGGGATCAGTGTTCTTATAAGAAGTGGCAGCTGAGAGGGCATTTTTCTCCTACATTCCCTCACCTCCACCATTCACTTACTGTGGAAAGGCCAAGCTCATCCTGCCTGGAAGTCAGCTGTTTGCAAGCTGGAGAGAGGCTCTTTCTTAGACCAGCCTCATTTTGCATTTCCAGCCTCCTGAACTGGAAGAAAATAAGCTAATTCTGCTACGTGACCAAAGTAAGATACAGCTGTGAAGGCCACGTGATGGTTGTAGATCGTAACTTACTGGACCACGATTTTCTTCGCAATATGACAACTATCCAGTAGCAGGTGATCACTTCCATTAAAACGACTACATGAATGTTCCTCTTCTGTGTTGAGGACTACTTCTTAAATGAAATCTCTCCCATTGTTCAATACTTTCTCTGTCCTTTCCACTACCAGTATAATTCCTTCGGCATGGATTAGGTTTGCTAATTTTGGATTTTTGGTGAGGAAAAATTACTTTAAATACTAAGTCCATTAAATCTGAATACCTAGTGTCACTCCTTACCCTCTCCACGGGCAAAGTGCTTTGCAGAAGAGGATAACTTATTTTTTCAGTAACCTGAATTTTACTTACCTACCTGTAAGAGATTAAATATTGAAAAGATAACTTCCACTTCAAGATCAAAGTGATGATAAAAATAGAAGGGATGAAAGGCCATTTCATGTTTGGAATTAATAGTGAAAGAATGTTCTCCTCCTTTGAAAAACAGTTTATTTCTTAATTACAAAATGGAATTAGTGATTTACATGTATTTCAACAACCCTCACTATTAACCTCAGAACAATTACAAGTTGCCAGAAGAAATGAGAAAATACTGGCAGGGTTTGTGTACAAGAAATCAACAATTATAGTAATGAAAAGGGCATTTCACTGTCTGGAGATCATAAATTCCTTACTGCATCTTTCTTCCAACACATTAAAAAAAATCCAAAACCCAAATAACTGAATGTCAGATTCTCAGGAGTGAAAGAAAAAGACGATTCAAATGAAAATAGCCAATACCTGTGTTGTAATAAGTTACATCTGGCAGGTTGACACCACTGATTGATCGTGGCTTCGGAATCACCATCTTCCTTGCTTGGAAACTTAACCTTCAGGTTTTGGTTGCAATGAAAATTGACTTTGCGTTTCTCCTAGTACAGTCAGAGTCATTCAAAGAGGAGAATTGCAGATCGTATCCCATTGTGCAAGTGAAGGAACTGATTTAGAAGCCTGTTTGTGGAGAGCAAATTTAACCACATTATGGTTGAAAATTGGACACTCTTTGAGATAGAATGAAATTTGATCCCTTGGTCAGTGACAATCTCGGGGTCATCGATCACATGGTAGAAACTTGTGTGTGGCAGACGAGTCCTCAACATTTCCCAGCAGTTATAAAGCAAACAAAGTCAACTCCAGGTAATGTAATAGGAAATTCAAGAGCTTGTGCAGTGCGTGCCTCTGCCTTCAAGAGAGAGGCTGGCTTGGCCATGCGTGTACTTCTCTTCCCAGGTCTCTTGTAAGATGAGACCACCAGGGTAGCTCAGTCCTCCCTGGTCATCTTCCTAGGCTACTGAGGCCTCTAGCAGCCACCAAACTGGCCTTACTCTCCCTTAGTGGGACTTTCATTTATTTTTCTGCACATTATTCTCAGTTTCACTTTGCGTATCCTCACCATGGGAGACAAGTCACTTTTTTGGTATTATAGAGGTGAATCTAAAAGTAGCTTTCAATTTCCTTTTAGATGGAGTCACCCCAAGTTTCTATAAGGTCTCTTCTCATAAACCTGGCTTTTGAACTCATCATTCAGTGTATGACTAGCTGTGTGTTTCTAAGATCTATCTAGAGTTTTGTTTGGTCCTAACCAAAGACAACCGTCATCAGTATATCTCAACAATGAATTCAAGTGTTATTAACCCAGTAGTTTCCCTATCTGACGACACCACTTAGGTCAGGAACCATTTAGATCACTCAAGTTATTCATTGCTACTGTCTCCAAAAGCCGGTCCTGCTGAAATGTGTAAAGTGGTTAGAAAGAAAGGAGTAGTGGGGGAGCGCAGGCATATGAAACTGTGGCACAGAATATGGATCTACTTAGTTTGGGTTAACAGCCTGGCAGTGTGGTGAGGAGGTGGCCACAAGGTCAAAGAATATTAGAGTTAGCAGATCATGCATTACATTTTCCCCTTTGCTGTCTCTCACAAACTGGGTGATCTGAGTCATGGGTCTAAGCTTTTGGACCTCTTATATATGCTAGGGAAATGCTAGGGAGAGATGATACTGGAGGGATGTAGGATACGGTCTTACTCATGTCTGATATTTACAAGTCCACAACTTACTCTTAAGCAGATGTTAGGCAGGCCAGATAAGGCAGGGTAGGGGAAGGGGAAGGAGGCCAGCATGTAACCTGATCTCCTAGATCCTCCACAAATCTTCATACTTTCTCTGGGCTCTCTGGCATTCTTGCTCTTGTGTTTTTCCTCTGCCATTTCTCTGAATTCCCCCCTCCCCAGGGTGATGCCATACTTTTTCTTCTCTTCTTAGGGCCAAATGTACCCACCCACAGATATACATACCCATTGAGCCAGGAGTGTATAATCATGGGGCAGGTACAATACCACAGGTGCTGGTTACAGAGGCTGATGGCAGAGGGGTATGAAAAACCCTGACAATTCATTCACCCTACAGCAAGACTCAAAAAGGATATAACATTTTATTTCTAAGGTGAAAGTGTTGATTAAAGAGGTCACCACAGAGGGTGCTTGTGTTGGGGCATTGCAGTGGGCAAGAGATATGAATTTCTGGAATAAAGTATAGGTTTCAGGAAGCTGGAGACATGGGGTAAGAGTGGGTTCTCATTCTGTAAAGAGCCTCAGCCAGCGTGGAAGGTAATGTCTTACTCTTCTGTGCTTCCTTATATAAGCCCTGTTGCACTCAAATACATCTCAATGATACTGAGGACATTTAGTGTTTACCTCATATGTACCTTGGAGGAAAATCTTATTTGTTGAAGCCAAAATCATCTCTTCCTCTAAAGTTGCCAAGATGATAAATATGCTGGCAGAAAGGTTGATGACGATCAAGTTCTACAGCAAACCCAAGAGACAACTAGGATTTGTCTTTCCTTTAATTTCAAAACACATAACTCCAAAGACACAGCCACTATAGAGGCTTTGATTTTGTTATTGTCAGCAGTATCGAGAAATGATAGGAATATTGAAAGAAACAAACAAAAATATCCTTGAGGCTTATGTCCCATAAGCTTGCATTCCTTCAATATATGAAACCAGGACAACGTTGTGGTCAAGAACAG
>PVHY01000186.1:29247-99487 GCA_004024945.1 Uropsilus gracilis
GAAGGTGACATCTGTACATTGGTGAAACGGTGTGTTAGATGTTAACACTCAACCAAAATCAGAAGGCAACGTGAGCCCACACACCTTTTTCCTTTCGTTGCCAATACAATTCAATGTCAATTTTTAAAAATGTAGCTTCATTCGGAGTAGGAGGTGGCAAATGTTCATACGTAGGCTTCTTTCTGTGAAGGATAGCGATGCAAAACTCAGAAAACCAAAATTCATTTCATCTGATCCCAACTGCATTCAAAATGCTAGTGTCTACCTCAGAACTGCTGGGCATAGAC
The DNA here is from genome assembly GCA_004024945.1 of Uropsilus gracilis. Taxonomy (NCBI): domain Eukaryota; kingdom Metazoa; phylum Chordata; class Mammalia; order Eulipotyphla; family Talpidae; genus Uropsilus; species Uropsilus gracilis. The sequence continues at coordinate 29,535 of PVHY01000186.1, forward strand.
ACTATGTACATTACTGCTCCGTGTAGACATTATGAGTTTTTCCTTTGGGGATATATTTGCTGGCAGAGATGGGCAAAGGAACTGGAACTGAACTTTTTTCACCAGAAAGTTATGAGCAGATAAAATTGATCTTTAGAACTGTTACTCAGGACAAGGATGAAAATGAGAGACAGTGACACAGGAGATTCAGGCTCCAGCAAGAACTGTTCTAGAAGTAATTAAAGTCACAAGCTGAGAGGCCATGGAAGAGACGCAGTCTTTATGGAATGTGTCATCTGTAACCAGGCCATACAAATGGGTATGCATTTTCTGAAACTAAGGAAGGGCACTAAGGCTTTGGTGCATGTCAGAAGCTTTTTTCCCCAATGACTTGCCACATTGCTTAATCTCTCTGGATTTCCTCGGAGGTAAGTGAAAGTCAGAAGCATATCTTTCCATAAGATGTTGGGGAGCTTACATGCCATAATAGACAGAAACATGCAAAATGGCACGTAAAGACTGCACTATCTTATAGCTACTGGCCAGTTACATGAGAAGTTTTTAACAAAGAAGGATTTGTAACCATACACTTCAAGCAGGGTGTCTATAATTACATATCTGTTTAAATGCCAGGATATCTCTTTATAAAGGTAGATAAGGCTCTTGCCTTTTATAGAGGACTGCCTTTATAGCTTAATGTTAGTGAAAGTAGAAAACCTTTTTAAGGTTTACCTATGATCATTCCTGACATTTCCCCCTTTGGCACTACATTTATAGAAACATAGAAATATTCATCTTCACAGTCTCTAGCCATCTGTCTACCTGTTATCTATAGAAATATACTAAGTTGGCTGTGTGCACACCAACAGGATTCTAACACAGACAGCTGAGGTTGGTCCCACATGTTTGAATGATTTTACATCATTCCCTCAAAATATCACATTTCCAAAAGGACTCCTAATGCCCTATAGGAAGTAAGGGAATTACATGTTTCCCATCTACTCATGGAAGCTGTCTACAGCTTGGTTTTTGCTTTGAGTCTCCTTTTGAGAGGTCTGGAGGAGCTGGAGCACAGTTGGAATATTGGGGAAGAAATTTGGAGCAAATGTACTAAATAGCATATCATTATTTCATCACAGCAATTCTTTTGATGAAATCTAATTTAAAAACTCATCTACCCACTTAATTAACTGATAGAAGATTTCATTTTGAGTTTGGCTCAACATCAACTAAAAATATATTGAATTGTTAGTCAATTCCAGATTCCCATCAAGCTTCTTTGAGAATCTGAATCATTTCCTAATTTCTATGACAACCATCTTATGCTTCTTTCTCTCTCTTAGGCAGTTTAGAATGAGTCTGACCTAAATCAGTGCCATCTTTAACAACCATATCCTAAGCTGTTTGGACTCCCAGGGGTGTTTTTGAGTGCTAGTGAAATACATCTATGTCTTAAAAATTCAAAAAATTAGACTATGACCTGATTGTAAAGACCAGAATTTCAGAGGGCAAATATTAAAATTTTATTGCATTTTCCCCAAAGATTTTCCCCTATGCCATGTGAGGCCTTCTTTAACCTTTATATTCTTCATGTTCTTACTTCCTTCAACCCTCATATCTTTCATTTAGATTGTGATACTGGAATTTTTTTCATTCATGCTTATTGAGTATCTAGAGGTATCAGACTCTCTAGAATTTTGGAGATGTCTTGATGAAATACAGAAACAGTTCCTCCCTCTGCCCAGCACATGATGGGTAGACAAGGGCTAATCAAGGAGGATTTACTAGTTTCAGTGGGCAAGGGGTCTGATGGGGAATCCATGCTTTACTCTGCCACTTACATACTCTCTCCTTGACATGGTAGAGTCAGATGCTTGTACTAGAAAGACCTCCCTCTGTACTTTCAAGTCATAGCATGAAGAGACAAATAGTGTAAGACTTATATTACTTGACTTAGGACCTTTGGAAAGATGATGATCTTCTGTGTGTATTTGGTGGTAATTTGGGGCGTAGAAGGGATTTGGTCCACCACCCTATTTTCTAAAATAGTGAGAATGCCCATGTCAAGAAACTTGTCCAAAAAGGAACTTTAAAAAACATCTCTACTTGTCACATGTCTTTAGATTCAACATCTGAAAAAGACAAACTGAGTTTGCTTCAGCCCCATACATCCTGAGCAAAATTGTCAGCACGCTACAACATCTTTTGAGGGGAGTGAGACAAAAATAGGAAGATGACTGCTTTTTATATTTCTTATCTTTTCATTTAATTTTTCTTTAGCAATGTGTAGGGTGGTTGGCTAACACAAATGAGGCTGGAAATTTAACTATGATTTCAAATGGAAACTTTGCATTTAAATGCACACATGCACTATCCAATAAGTAGAAAAGAGAACCAGTAAATTCATGGATTAATAGAAAAATATCTACAATTAGCTAGATTCCAGCAGCCATCGATGGAATATTTTGAAAGTCTTTTGCCAAGGACATGTAGGGCCACAGTTTTAAGATCTCTTGGTCTCTCATCATGACTCCCAAACTGTCTTCATCTTTTATTCTTTTAGCCTTGTCTGAAGGATATGGATTTTCTGACCACGTAGATAATCATTTCTCCTTCCCTGCAAATGTCTGTTTACAGAAAAACAACAATAAACTGACAGTGTGACAAGAAGCTTTGTGGTACACCTGGTAAAAACACAAGACCATGTTGACCTGAATCTTTTCCTGATTTCTATGCCAACCAACTTAGGCTTCTTCCTATCTCTTAGGAAGCTTAGAATGACTCTGATTCAAATCAGTGCATCTTAAACAACCATATGTAAGGTGTTTGAACTCCCTGGGGAGTCCTAGGTCCTCTCATTTTGACACTAAGTGAATTCTGTGTTCCAGAGCAAATTATGTCAATTCCTTGAAGACCAGGTCGTGCCCAGCAAAGCATCCTGACAGATGTCTACATGCACACAAATACACGTGCTCACTTGCTCTCCATGAGGTGTAGTGGGAATTAGATTCCTAGGAATGAAGCTGGGACACAAGGAGCATGAAGCAGCTTCTACAAACTTGCTTTCAACATCACCTGGTTGAAAGAAAAGAGGCCTTTTTTTCCTCTTTCTTCTCTCACCCGCTTCAAGCTTAGAACCGAGCCCTGATGAGATTTCTGGCAGTCATCTCGTCTGGTGAGAATGGGCAGTTCTCTAGAGGGTGGGGGGACTTTTATTTCTGGGGACCCTGAGAACAGAATGGCTATGCTAGCTCTGATGGCCAACATGCTCTATGGAAGAGAAAGAAACTCAGTTCTTGTTTAAGTCACTCTTAGCTGGATTTTTTTTTTCGCTGCTTTCAGTTAACCTTAGTCTTATCGAGTGTAGCCTGCAAATACATGGCCTACCGTTCTCTCTAGGATGTTTTATTTGGGTTGTGCTGTCATAGGATTGTCAAGTCAGAGGTGTGAAGGCAGAACTCGCAGGGTTGTGTCCATGTCCTTTCTGAATCTCCTCCTTCTTATGTATCAAAGCAGAATAATGATATTCAACAAACCTGATAGATAAAGGAATGAATAATAAAGCCCAGAGGTAAACGTGCAAATGCCCTGTTTGTAGTCCCTCTCGTTCTCCATATCACCATGACCCATCACTATCTTCCCTTGTGCTCTTTCCTCCCCTGCTTTGCCCTCTCTTCCTGCCCCTCCTCTGCTATATGGTTTGCTTTATGGTTAACTTCTAGTTACGACTTTTTTCTTGACCTTTTGCTCAGTCTCTCTGTGTCCCACATATAAGTGAGACCACCTGGGATTCATCCTTTTCCTTCTGGCAAATTTCAGCTGGCATCCTCTCTTCAAATGACATGAGCTTATTTTTTTCATTGTAATATTCCACTGTGCAAATATACTACAGCTTTTGTATTCATGCCTCTGTTTCAGGGCAGGTGGGCAGCCACATTCTTTCCAGTGTTTCAAACAGGACCGAGCTCCTCTATCTGACTGGATATGGAGGTGTGTACTGTTTGAAGTGCTGGAAATCATGTGGTAGGAGTCTGGCCACACCAGCATTTGATGAGCTGGTGCCACACCAGGACTCCAGGGTCTGTGGACTGAAAACCGTGCACTAATAGCTCACATGCCATGCCATCCCCTAGGGTACAATCCTCCAGTTTGGTCAGTGGCGCAGCTTCCAGCCTCATATTTCCCTGTTCTTCTCTCACTACCTCCAGCAGCTCGGAGATGTTTGTTGTTGTTTCACGCTCACCCATTCTGTCTTGCTATCGCCTCTGTTCGGAATGACAGACAACACATGGCCTCAGCTCAGCCCACACGGCTCTCACTTTTTACACGTCATTTCAGATCCAACCTACTTGTTACTCTCCCAGGTCAGTGATCCTGAAACACTGGTTGCTCATGGAGACTCCAGGGAGTGGGTTGAATGGTGGTCCCCATTCTAGAAGCTGTGACTGTGTCTCATTCAGACACAGCTACTCTGCGTCTGTATTAGGCTTGGAACCTTGAGATGAGAGCAGCCCTTTCCCTAAGCAGGCACTCACATGCAGAGGAGACATGGCTAGAAATAAGGAAAAGACCCATGTGCAGGGAGACAGAGATTGGAGTTGCACAGCTCCCTGCCAAGGAGAACTTGGGATCCTGGGCACTGAAGAGCAAGGAGGCATTCTCCAGAACCTTGGGGAAAAGCGTATGTGGGCTGATGCCTCAACTTAAGACTTCTAAGGTCCAAACTGTGAGAGAAAAGATCTATTTTTTTAAGTATTTTATTTTTTTAAAACATCAAATAATTTATTTAAATTTCACATCATTGTAATTCCCAGGATTCACCCCCCCACCCCCCTGATCATTCCCCCTCTGTCCCACCCCCAAGATTTATTTTTTAATTAATTAATTAATTAATTAATTTTTTGTTTTATTTTACATTGTTATCTACCCTGGGGTTCTCCCACCACCTGATCATCAGTGAAGCATCGTCTTAGTTTTTTGTGCCCCTCCCACCCCTCCTTCCCTCCCCCTTGTTCCATATTTCAATTTTGCTGAGAATTAGATTTTAATTTTTCTTGGCTGTTTGTTTATTTTTCCTTTATCCCTCATATAACTGAGACCATCTGGTATTTCTCTCTTTCTTTCTGCCTTCTTTCTACTAGCATGATTCCTTCTACTTCCATCCATGTTGCCACAAATGACATGAGTTTGTCTCCATGATTTTCTGTACTATTTGTCTTTTGGGGGACATTTGGGTTGCTTCCATATCCTGGCTATTGTAAATAGTGCTGTAATAAACTTCTGAGAAAGGGACTTTTCTATATTGCTGGTGGGAGTGCAAACTGGTCCAGCCACTATGGAAAACTGTGTGGAGGACCCTCAAACTACTCCAAATGGAACGACCATTTCATCCAGCAATTCCACTGCTAGAAATCTACCCAAAGGATACAAAAACTCTAATTCATAAAGACACCTAACAGATGTGAGAGAAGGTATTTCTGTTGTTTTAAGATAGCAAGTTTCTAGTAATTTGTAGAATTTTAGGATTTTAGAGTTACATATGAAAATGGCTTCCCAGTCCTATGATGTGTTTGTGGCTGTCTTTCCCAGTGAAAGTCCTTGGGCAGAGGAAGTGCCTTAATCTTCTACCAACCACAGCCCATGCCTGATCTGCCCAAGTTCAGTAGATGGAAGAACACACACACACAAAAGAACATTTCAATGTCATCACTGCAAAATGTTGAAGAAACACATGTTGTTCGCGCTTTTGAAGGGATCCTGCTTGTAAAAGTCAGACTCTCCTCCTCCCCGCTGACAGGGGGCCTGACACTCAGCTCCTTGCTGGCTTTTATTTAGCGTTGCACCAACCCGAGGGAAATGAGATGCTCAGGCCTCCTTGTTTCCTGGGGTTTAACCTTCTTTTTGAGTAAGTCCTTCTTGGCTCTTGCAGTGAGGCAGCGGCGGCTCTTACCCTCCAAGTGCATTTGGCTCCGCGTGGGACCCATGTCTAGACAGCGATTCTGCACCTCCACCGCCCACTCCTTCCCCATTTCGCTTTTCTTTTTAAAAAGCTGGATGCAAATATCCAGGTCCGGTGCTCATTCAGGCTGGAGATGGGTAGGTACTTATGGTAACACACTTGCCAGCCTGGTAGCACTTTCATTGCCACCACTGGTAGCAGTTTTCATTGCTAGCACTAGCCACACCCTGAGTGCCCAGGCCTGGGATTTCATAGGCAGCTTTCTCACCTGGCTACCCTTGCTGGCACCAGCTCATCCACTCACTGTACCAGTTGCTTTGGCTGCATGTTCTCTGGAGCCACACCTTCATCCATGGGGGAAAAAAGGACTCAAGTTAAGGGACCGTATGAACATATGGATCAAGAAATATACTTGTCATTCATCAGCAGGAAAGGGAGAAAAGCAGAGAAGACAGCATTCCTGTTCAGGCTGCTGGTAGCTGGTCATTTCACTGGGGTTGGATCTTACACTGCCTGGTAGCTTCTAAATTGTTAATGAAGGAGTTATCATTTGCTCCAGCAATTCCACTTCTGGGAATCTGCCCAAAGGGCACAGAAAAACTAATTCAGAAATCTGTACTTCTGTGCTCATTGCAGCAGCACTATTTCCAATAGCCGGGGTATCACACAGACAAATGGATTAAAAAGCTGTGGTATATGTACACAGTGGAACACTATGCAGCCATCAAAAAAGACATTTCCATGGCATTTGCAGCAACATGGATAGAGTTGGAAAGAATTACACTAGCTGAAATTTGTCAGAGAGGAAAAGATAAATACTAGATGGTCTCCTATGTGGGGTAAACCAAAGGTCAAAAAAAGTTAAAACTAGCAAGATAATCACAGAACTGAAGCATAGAACAAGGGAGGAGGAAGAAGGGGGGATTAAGAAGAATAATGGTGACAGTGTGGGAGATATGGTGGTGGGAGCACTGTGGGGTAGACCATGAGGTAAGAAAAAATATATAATCTCAAGGGTTTGCCTCCCCCCCTCCCTCCCCTCCCTTCCCCCCCTTCCCTCCTGTTCATAGTTGTGCGCTTCAACCCTTGAGATTACAAAGTTGTGAAATTTATATATAAATAAAGAAAAAAAAAAGAAGAAAAAAAATAAAAAAATAAAAAAAATAAAAAGAAAAAATATATAAAATAATATAAACATAATAAAAATATAGTTATTAGCCAATTTCTGTGAATATACTGTGCTTACCTTCCCTTGGCACTTTTGACAACGAATTGCATATAGTTCTCCACAAATCTGACTTACACGAGCAAATATATACTTAAATAAGGTCTGTGAGAATACATGAGAAAATAAATTGCTTATGCAACTTTTCAGTCAGCAGTTTACAGAACACCTAGAACATAATCAGGCAGGAGATTCTGCCAAGGACCTAGCCGTGATTGAAAGAAGCAAGTCCTGCTCTGGTGGAGTTTGTTTTCTAAGTGGGAGAGATGGTGGGTGTGCATTTTGTTTGTTGTCTTTTTTATTTATTTAATTTTAATTTTGTTGTTTATTTTAATTTTTTTTAAATTATTTGTTTTATTTCACATCATTTTCCTCTCTGGGGGTCTCCCAACATCTCATCACCCATGAACTGTTGTCTTAAGGTCTTTTGTGGTCCTTCCACCCCCAATTCTCCTCTCCCCATCTCAGGCTCTATGCTTCAATTTTGTTGAGAGTTAAGTTTGAAATTTTTCTTCTCTGTTTGTTTTCCTTTACCCCTCATATAAGTGAGACCACCCAGTATTTCTCTTTTTCTTTTTGCCTTATTTCTGCCTGCATGATTCCTTCTAGCTCATCCATGTTGCCACGATGACATACTCTGGTTTCTCTTCAGATCATATAAATCTTTTGCCTTTTACTAAAATTGCAGTCTTGGATCCACGTTCCTATTAAGGTAGAGGAGCTCAGAGAAGCTAACACATGTGATGCACTCCATAAATGGTGAAAATTTGACAATACAGACAAGGAAATTTGGAAATGTTTTCCATCCCATATTCAGAGAGTGGTCACCCACTGGGAATTCTTTGTTGACATAATTGAAAATGATTTATCCATGATTGATAAGGGGCCATACATGGAGGGAGAGTGCCTCAGTCAGATACCTGTTTTCCCTTCTTAGCAATTCAGACTTTCTAGATTAGCTGCTTTTAATAAGGGGGTATGTTTAGCATTTGTGCTTTTTCATGGCCAAGTGCCTGGACAAGGGTCTGTTACCAGATAAGGGACTGATTTCTGCCCTTTGACCTTGGTTAGAGAGTGACACAAAATGAAAGACAATACTGGATGCACCACTGGATGTTGCTTTTGTGTTCATCTGTTTGCTTTATACTGTCTACCTGTGTTAGACTTAGCTACAATTCATAGAGATTTTTTAATGAATGATTAGAAAACCGATATAAAAAGCAAAAGTTAATTTTTCTCATCTGCTGTATCAAAAAGAACTGACTTTGACTGAAGATTTGATTCACTTGGGGATTAATATTTGAAGGGGTACCGGCCACACCTCTGAAATGACAAGATGGATTAAGATATAGCAGCGTGGCAGATAGAACTTGTAGATCAAAAACAAAACAAAGAACCCTAACACTGAACTGGAAAAGAATGCATCCAATTTCATGGAAATTTGCATCTTAAATATCTTGAAAATGGGAAGCAGCAAAGTGGAGTAGAAGTGGTTTGCCTATGGAATCAGGAATGGTAGCATTATAATTTCCCAATCAGAAAAAAAATAATGGTAGTTGACATGTACTAGATCCCACTTTCAGCATTTCACCCTCATTTCTTGGATAATAGTCACATATCTTCTGTGATGAAGTAGGTATAATTACAATATGCAAGGTTAAGCAAGAAAAGATACTAAAGGCCTCTTTAAGAGCCTACCATAAATTTTTAAAGATATATTTTTGCTGGTTTTGAATTAAACTATATATATGTGCATAGAGAGAGAGTGAGAGAGAGAGGCATATTGGCTACAACATACTATATGATTTAGGGGTATACATTTCATTCCTCTTCTGAGGTACATTACCATACCACACCTACTGTATTTTCTATGGTGTCTCTTCTCATCTTACTTTTATGCTAGTCTCGCTCAATTCTGCAGCCAGATTTCTACGCTTTGCTTTGACTTAGTTTTGTTTGTTTCTTTATATTCCACAAATGAGCAAGATCCCTATCATAGCTTTTTTATAACTAAAAAGCAAATGAACATAGGTACTATCCCCTGGGGGGCCCACGAACACTTCACCTTGCTGGACTCTGGGTTTATTCACACTCAATGACTTAGGTGAAGACTCTTGCTGGGACTGGGTGGTTGTTACTCCCTCATAGGTCTGAGACATCAGAGAAATACTCATCTCGGCCCCCCCTGAGCTCCTGGGACTTCCCAGCATTCTCTTGCCCACAACAACTGTGGGACCAAGTACCTCTGGGAAATCTCTGTCTGCTGAGCTTGCTGGGAGCAGAGGCAGAGGTCAGAGAGCCCACCTGGAGCTCTTCTGTAACTAACTCTCTCAGTCACACAGAAGACTCACCCCTCCCTGCCTGGGCTCAGCAGGCTTCTTGAATAGCCTGCCTGCTACTAAGATTGCATCAACCCTGCAGCCAGAGCCCACAGCCCAAAGGCTGTTCTGTTTTTGCCTGAGCCTCAGGGGATAAACTCTGCTTACAGAGCCTGCTGAGATCAGAGCTCGGCTGTGGCTGACAGGTCAGTTGCAGCCTGAGGCTTCTGAGAAATCTCTGCCAGTGGAATCTGCCTTGAGCTGACAGGGACTGCAAACTCTCCCTTAGCACAAACAGTCATGGCACCCAGGGAGCCTTAGGCTTTGGACTTGACAGCAGCAATGTCCACATTTTCTAGCAAGCTCAGTTCACCCTGAAAGCTGGGCTCAGAAGAGATCACCCCACACTGGGTATGGAGCTCTCATCCTGTTGATTGGTGATGAGGCTAACCTTCCAGGTTAACTCAAGGTACAGGCTTCTAGCCTGAAACCTTGAATTCCAATACAAGGTCTTTGCATCAGGATAAGAAAGAAAATCTGGTTGGTCTAATCCATAAAAAGAAACATTGGGCACCAAGAGAGAAATGAGGCAACAGAGGAATTCACCACAACTGATGAGTCAAGATATAATGTTGGAAGAAAAGTCAAAGAGAACAGAAGTATGTAAATTACCGATGGGGCTTGGGAGAAAGGGAAAGCATCATACTTAGTATAGGAATATGCATGCACACAGTGCATAGGCTACAGGAGAACACTGTGTGATGAAAATCTGTTTTCTTTGACCTAAAACTCTCATTTTGAACTAAGAGTCTGTCCCCTGTGATGTCTGAGGAAGTGTTGGACATTGACATCATCAGGAAAACAGGGAGTTTTTCCATGGTCCAGGAAAGCAAAAGGTAACAACATACTCTGGGGATATAATGAAGACCAGGGCACTGATCTTGATAAGGTTGTTGTGGTGGGAGAGTTGCACATGGTTAACTGTCTTTGTTTAATTCACTAGAAAAAGCCTAACTGTTACATTACCTCAAAAAGATTTCAAAACAATGGTGTTAATGATGTTCACTGAAATTAAAAGATCAATGTATGGACAAAATAAAATTACAACAGGTATAGAGAAAGTAGGAGATTGTTCCAAACAGAAATCAAGAATATAGCAGTTCAAGAATATTGAGAATTCAAGAATATAGCAGTTGAACTGAAAAAGACAATGGAGGGGTATCACAGTAGACTTGAAACAGAGGACAGAATTGGTGAGTTGAGAGATAGGGTAGTGGAAATATCTCAAGAAACAGCAAAATGGAAGATGAAATGAAAACAACAAAATAACATGAGAAATACATGGTCATCTTACCCAAAGTTATGCATAGATTCAGTGCAATCCTTATCAAAACTACAATGACATTCTTCAAGGAAATAGAACAAAGATGGCTCAAGTGTGTGTGGAACCACAAAAAACACTAAATAATCAAAGAAATCCTGAGAATAAAGAAGACTAGATGAAACAAGTGCCCTGACTTTAAACTAAATTACAAAACTATAGTACTTAAAACAGTATGGGATTAGGAATAACAGACTCATGGATCAATGGAATAAACCTGGGAATCCAAAAATATACCCACATGTGGGGAAAGTTAATTTAATAATAACAGTCAATGGAAAAAGAAAGTGTCTTCAACAAATGGTGCTGAGAAAACAGGAAGTCACATGAAAAAAAAATTAATTATTCCACTACCTCAATTTATACACCAAGTATTAGTTCTAGAGTGATTGAATACTTGAATATAAGCCTTGAATCCATAAGATACATAGAAGAAAACCACTTGTTATGGACTAGACTCCACAACACTGACAGAGAAATCTTTAGGAACTAATTCCAATGGGAATGAAAACAAATGCAACAATAAAAAAAAGGGGGACTACATTAAAAAACTTCTGCACAGTGAAAGTAGTGATCATTAAAATGAAAAGTCATTTACTCAATGGGAGAAAAAATTGCATATCATGTATCCAATACAGAGTTAATAGCCAAAACTTATGAAGAACTTATATAATTGAAAACACACATGCATACACACACAGACACACACTCCAATCAAAAATAGTTGGTCTGAATAGACTGTGAAGAAGTTATACAGATGGTCAACATGTCATCTGGAAATGCAAATTAAAAATTCAATGAGATGCCCACCTCAAGTCCTTGAAATGGCTTATGCAGTAAGAACAGAATCAATGAATGTTGACAAAGATATGAAGTTAGATATTGGCAACTCACATGTTCAATGGGGTTCAGTCTGGTAAGAAGGCTCCAGGCCAGATAAAGTCTGAAAAGTTCAACAGACTCAACTGAAACATTAATTCAATCAATGAACTCCTGTAGAGACATATAACATGCCATTTACTTGGCTTTTTACCAAATAGTTGGTAAGAAACAAGGAAATGGCCACCATCTTAAAACAGAGATCAATAGGATAAAGCACTGAGAGATTTTTTTTTTAATCTCACACTCAGAAAAACTAAAATCTTGAGAGCTTTGAAGACATATGGGAAGCAGCTAATTCAGAGAAGGCAAAGGGCTTTAGTCTCTGTGACTGTGGTGACATGTACTTGAAACATAAAACTGTCTTTAGCCTTTCTTAAATGAACTGGTGGGTGGAATTCAAAGAGAAAGATAGTTTGGAGAAAGGTCTTCTAGCTAGGCTAAATAAAAGTATTTGCAACTTGAGAAGAAGGTGACTAATGAAATCATAGTAATCCTGGCAAACATTTCATGATACAATCACAGAGCATTCATGTATTCGTCATCAAAAAAGCATCCTGATTTAGGGTAATAACATTCTGTGCTTTGGTCCAAACTCCAAAAGTCTAGTATTAATGAACCTTTGTAGTAAGTCATGGAACTTAATGGATAAAAGAAATGAATCATTTTATTCTTTGATATTCTTAAAATGAAAAGGAAAAAGCAGATTCACTCTTATGTCACCAGGTAGAGAATATAGCCCTCTGCACACAGGTACCAGCAGGAGAACAAATTAGAATTCTCCCCTTTTAGGCAATTTTGGAAAACCAGTAGTCACATATGTGTGGATACCATGTTTCTAAAGTTGCATAGTCAAGAGGTATATTCATAAGCATATGAATTTTCATAGACAGTTGTCATTTTTGGTAGGCCTTTCCGTTAAATGAAGAGTTATCCTCAGTTTAGTGTCTCACTGAGAGACAAGTTTCATTGATTTGCCCGACTAAATAGTGACAGAACTGAGGGGAGAACTACGGTCTTCTGAATCTCTCCTAGAACACATGCTTTCCCAACATGAAACTGTGCTTTCTACAGTTAAATATGTGTGCATCCAAAATGACTCTCTGAAAAGATTTGGAATTTGTCTGGTGTTTACAACAATTTGCTATGAATGCCTACTCCCAAGTTATTCTGGCTATGTATTCTATAAACATTATTATAGTTTCAAAGCCCTCATATATTACCATTAATACATGATGACTTGATAATCTGTTTTGATTAAGGCAACTTGCTGCAGTGAAAAGAGACTGACTCTACCAGTTACTAATTGGGCAACTTCTCGGAAACTCTCTAACATTTCAAGGTGAGTCATCCTGTTCTTTCAAAACAGGCCGTTTACATCTTTTCTGCAATATATACACACACAGCTTAATGACGGGGCTGCATCCTGAGAAACGCATTTTCAGATGTTTTGTCCCTGTGTGAACAGCACAGCGACCTTGTTGGCAGACGTCGACAGTATCGCCTCCTGCACGCAGTTGGGGCACTGTCCCAGCCCCCCTCTCCCCCCAGCGGAGAGCCGCCTCCTCTTGGCTGAGGCATTGTGAAGTGATGCGTGACTGTACTTATCACTTTCTGGTGGATGGTATAATTTGCTTATGTATCAATTTGTTGTTTATGGTCTGTAGGCCCGACAGAAATGCAAATGCTATGAAAACAGTTATTTTCTGAGGGTTTGTGGGAAACACTGTGCAAAATATTTGCTCTGTATTCCAGTTTCTCAAACTTTACAGTGGATAAGGAGATTCGAATATACAAGCTGTTCCAAGTATGCCCCCAAATGATCAATTTAATGAAAGGGGGCTTCTTCTTTAGGCTTTGGGGGCTCCCCAACTTGGGGTTGAAGGGGGTCACGGGTGGTGTAGCTCAGTTTTCGCTTTTTTAGGGAATCTCTGCCCACATAGTAGGACAGCTGAAGTGCTGCCATGCTCATTGGCCTGGGAGATGTTGACTGGAGGATAAAGAGGGGGAGGAAGTGAGCACAAGAGGTTGGGATAGAAAAGAAACTGAGAGTGAGAAGTCAGGAGATGGAGTCATGACACACCTCTGATAGTGTGTGAGGGCTTTAGGATCATAGAAAAGAAAAAAAAAGGAGGTATTTTAAGGTCTAGGCTAAAATGTATTCCTTTGAAATTTTATTTAGGAGGGAATAGATTGTGATTCCTGAGCAAACACTTTGGGTGGAATTTAAACTGGAGACATACACAATAAGGCTGTATGAAGATTACATTGCTCTCCCCTAACCTTTTATTTTTCTAACAGTCTATCTCACCAAGGCCCTGGCCTGTGACAATGGTTCCCAATGTGTCTTCTTCTGGCTGCTGCATATGTATTTATAACACAGGATACTCATTATTTATTTATTTTCAACTTTTTAAAAAATTTTTAATTTATTTATGTATAAATTTCTCAACATTGTAATTCCAGGGATTTACCCCCCTCCCTTCCCTTCCCCTCCCCCCTTTCCCCTCCTGCTTGAAGTTGTGCACTTCAGTTTGGTGCTTAGCTTGTTTTAACTTTTCCTCAAGTCCTTTGTTTATTTTTTCACTATATCCCATATATTAGTGAAACCATTTGGCTTCTCTCTTTTTCTTTATGACTTGTTTCTGCTAATAGGATTTATTCTAAGGACATGATTGGAATACCTGTAGCCATTGCTGTACTTTGTTGTTTGTACTTTCAGTGCCAAGCATAAGAGCTGAGTTGTCTTGCAAATGAGAACACTGGAAAGTCAGGAGGGCGATTCCAAATGGTTGCCGCCATCTAGGGACTGGGGGCTGATCCTGGCAGGCCAGAAACTGGAGGTGGGGGACATGGTCCTTAACCCACATCTAGCAATGACAAATCCTTACACACAGAGCTCCTTAGCAGGGATTAGCTGATGTAGGAAATCTCTGAAGGAGCAGACAAGAGGTGGGATATCGAGATTGGGAGCCATCAAAGAATCACCATCAGAAGAGAGTCTTTAGGCTTTAGGAGGGAAAACACCTCCAAGGAGAGAGTTTTGAGACTGAATTTAAAGACGGAATTCCATCAACCTGCGACCAGGAGGGAGATTCTTACAGAGGCAGAAATAAGCACAAGACTCAGAGCAAGGAGCACTGTGGGGCTGCTCCATGCATGTCTAGACATTGTGAAGTTCAAGGTGGAAAGTTCTAGGACCTAAGGTTGGGGTTACAGTGGTGGGATGAGGGGCCATATATTCATAACCAGCAGCTTATACTTTATTCTGAAGTCATCAAGCGGTCATTGTAGGCTTCTTAGAGAAGGAAATCAGATAAGTGCATTTAGTTAGATTATTCTGACAATGATGAAATGGCTGGATTGCAAGACATCGTCAGAGGTAAGGAAACCTATGTGTAAAGTGAGCTAAACAGTTAATCTAGGCTTGAAATCCATTGACTTTCAGGATGAAATTTTGAATGGTGTTCAGGAAATAAAATCAAGAATTACTGATTGATTATATCCTAGAAAGTAAGGGAGAAAGAAAGCTTGACTCTTTCCCAGAACTCTTAGAAATTTGGTTGGAATTTTAGTTTCCTAGAGTTTCTCTACGTACATTGAGTAAATATAAAAACACAGTTTTTTTTTTTTTTCACATCCAGAAGTTAGATGTCCAAAAAAGTATCTGAGGGGCAGATACTTCTGCAATTTTTGAAGTGCCTTCCTTTGCTCTCTAGTTTCTTGTGGTGGCCATCAACCCTTGACTTTCCTAGGCTTGCAACTGCATTGTCCTGATCTCTGCTTCTGTTGCCACATTATCCACATATATCTGTGCCTTCATGAGGTCCTCTCCTTTCTGTGTCTTTATCTTCTTCAAATAAGACCACTATTTATACTGGAGTAAGGATCCCCCCAACAGCAGCATCACCTCATCTTAACAAGTACAGCTGCAATGACCTTGATTTAAAATAGGGTCACATACTGAAGTGCCAGGGGCCAGAGCATTGAAATATCTTTTGGGAGAATTGGTTCAACCTGAAATAGGTGTCTGCCAACCCTAGGCGGGGGGCTGATTTGGTCAGGGTGGTGAGGGAAGGAGGTGTTTGCTTTTGGATATAAGTTGTCTGTGGGGTAAGTAGGAGAGATGGTTAGAAAAGAGTTGGTTAAATGGAAATGGAGTTGAGTGGTGGTTTGGGCTGTGGACATATCTGTGGGCATCATGAATCCATCATTGGTTCATTGATGACATGAGCATTTTCCAGGATAGAGAGTTGGGAAGAAGATCTGAGGGGCAAGGATAGAAGTGAGGCCTCCATATGTAATGAACAACAGAAAAACAGGAGAATGAAAGTGTCTTGGAAGAGAGGCCAGAAGCACAAGAGTGTTGTGATGTAGACGATGCGGCTCTATTTAGTTTAAGCAAATGAAATAAAAACATAAAATTTTTATTAAGTTTTTTAATTGATTTCATATATATGTCTATATACACACATATATAATGCATCATTGTCTACCCTGAGGCTCTCCCATCACCGATTCACCCATGCACTATCTTAATCTCCCGTGCCCTCTCCCTCCCCAAACCCCACCCTCCTCCCCCTCTCTTGTTCTATGTTTCAGTTTTGTTGGAAGCTTCAAAGTTTGAAAGAAAAATATACTTTCTCATACAGTAAAGAGCCCACAGGTAGAATTTAAATGAGACACACTTCAGAGTAGAGATAATCTCTTTCTGTCTTTCCTCTTCCATGTGACTTTCCTTCAAAATGGCTGCGGGCTTCTGTTGTCTGCTGAGAAAATTATGTCTCAGTTGTCCCAATAAAAGTTCTGGGATTGCATCTCACTTGCTTTAATTGGGTATTTCCCTATCACAGAGCCAAAGACAGGTGGTACTCTGATGTATTGAGGCTAGTGATCATGCCTCGTCAAATGGAGGGTGAATTCACTGCAGTGAAGGAGTGGAGCTTGGAAGCCAAACCTAGTGCCTGTATAAAATTCTCAGTGGCACAACAAATGCCCATCACAAAATTCATGAGAAGAGGACATTTCAAGAAAAAAAAGGTGTATTCACAGTGTGGAATGCTGTCGAGGCATTCAGTGAGGGGAGGATTTTGACAGTGAGAAGTCATTGCTCACATTTGCCAAAGTGTGGAAACAGGTTATAGGCAAGTTAAGATTTTAACACTGGGGAAAAATGCTATCTTGGACATAGTTTATATAGTTATTGTGATCAGTTACTTTATTATGAACACAAAGGGAGATAAGGCAGGGCAGATAGAAATTTGGTTTCAAGATAGAGCTCCTTTCTTAAGCTAGTCATTAAACTATTAAATGGTCTATTAAAGTGTGGGAGAGACTTGAACATATTTATATGCTTGTGTATAAAGTTGGCAGAGACACATGCATATGAGTTGGAGGCAAGAGTAGCGTGGATGACTGTCAAGGCAGAAGGAATAATAGATTGGTCACACAAAGATGGTCCTATTCTAAGGCCAGGACTTGTTTCTTCATGTGGTCAAAGAGATCTCGTGGGTACATTGAGGAGTCTGAGGAAGAGATATTTTCCTGGATAATTTTGGTCATCTTGAGTCAGCACAAGGTTCCAAATAAGACATCAGGAAAGAGAGAAGATGCTCTTTCTCTGGTGGTGTACTCTTCCTCACGTGAAGAGGGAGGTAAGGAATCATGAGCCATAGAACACAGTTTTTAGAAACTGGGAAAACCAAGGCAGAATTTCTGTCCCCAAAGCTTGCAGAAGAATTGTAGGCCTGGGGACATATTTTCATATATTTGGCCTCTAGAACACGAAGATAATCAAATTATCCTGTTTGTAGTTACTATGTTTGTGATAATTTGTTATAGCAGCCAATAGAAACTAATCTAGCCATAGAAGTAAACTTCTGAAATTTCAGAATATAATTTTTAGATACACATTTAAATTTAACAGCCTATTTTCTTCCTGTGAAATGAGGCAGGTATAGACATATTTCTAGGGACAATATAGAGTGTATATATATGTAATATATACACATACATATGTGTGTAAATATACACTCATGCATATATGTATATATACTTTAGAGTCAAGTATGAATATATTATGTAACAGCAGCTTCGAACATACAGCTGGTCTTGTGATTTACAAAAATATTTACAAATATCTTTTTTTTTCTGATGTGTTAAATTTAAATGAAATTCAAAGACTCAGCTAGAACATCATAGAATATTTATACTCAGATCCTCTAAGAATAGTTAGATATTTCTGCAGTTAAAAATAAAATCAGTTCAATGAAGTAGGGCTTGTACATTTACAATTGTGTCTACAACCACCCAAGTTCAGGAAAACTGATTGATTTGATCTTTTGTTATTACTGATAACCGTAGAAGCATTTCTATCATGAGCATATCCTTTTACGAAGCAGAAACAAGATTGTCTTGTTGCCACTTTTAATCTCAGAGTTTAGATTGTCCTGTATCATTTTCTTGTTTTGAGGGTCACTTTTCAATACAGGAGCAGAGCTGTATGAGAGGCCTCCTTCTCTGGAAATACAGAAATAACCCAACTTCCTATTATATCTTGGTTTCATTATAGGACAATTTTAGACTGACCCAGGCAGTGTGATTCACTAATACCCAATCATCAGGTGCAATGGAATAGCAGAGCTAAGAGCCAGCCTCTTCTTCGACTGGAAAATTTGCAGACAAATGTTTATTTTATGAGGATGTTTCCTTTTTCCATTGAGCTAGAGCATATAACTAATGCTGGTTGAATTGTAGCATTAAAAGCAGTATCCAGCAGCCACTTACATTTCTCGATTTCTATTATTTACTCCAGGTACAGGCAGCAAATTATTTACTTGTACCAACATTTCCTAGTTAATTGTCCCATTGTAAATTCCTAAGCCACTAAGTGACCACCTATCCAAAGCATGAGCCTCCCTCTCTGCCCCAGAAAAATGATGCAGAAGTGTTCACTTTTAGCACCAGCAGACCCAGGAAGAGTTTGGAAAATTCCCTGGAAAGTAAAGCTCAGCCAAATGAGAAACTGCTACTACCAATACGACACTCCTTCTCGGTCTTATTTGAGACTCTCCATACTTAATGCCTGGTGTTGAAGCTTTTGCTTAGAACTAGTTGAAGCTTTTGCTTAGAACTAGTTCTCCCTCTATACTCCTCATTGTGCAGAGGTAGGTATTGTAGCACATGGCTGTGTGGGCAGTAATGCCTGGTGTTCTCCAATGCATAGTAATAATGGTGTCCTTGCAGTGAATGCTTACTGTATTTCAAGCACCGTGTTATCCTCACCTAAGACTGGGAGGTGGATGTTAGCAAACCCATTCTACAGATGATGGAATGGAGTCTCATAAAATCTGCACCATCTTGCAAAGGGTCACAAAACTAATAAAAGTTATAAACCTTGCCCTGGGCCATCAATATAACCCAGAAACTAGAACTGAATAACAAATATTCCCTGGCTCTACATTGCTTTTAATTGTATTAGCAACATGAAAAAGCCAGTCACTGCCTTTTGGAAACTCACCATATGATTTTTAAAAATGGGAATAAATGTCTGTAAAAACACAATAGAATGATTTAATATTGGATCATTGAACCCTCAGTATTTCTTAAACATGCAATTGCTTAGACACTCCAGAGAGAAGGGTCTTCTTGATGAAAGCCAACTGAATCTCTGCCATTTTTTTTGAAATAATTCTCTTCATGTCATTTATCTATTTTAAAGAATTAATTAATCAATTAATTAGTTAATTAATTAAAATATCTTTGTCAGTCTCAGGGTTCTCCTACCACCCTGTCATGCCTTTTTATGGAGAAGGAGGTTGAAAAAAGCTGAAGCCTTTGGGTTTAACATCCAAGAGTTGCTCTATAGTAAACACCTGTAAGGGTGATTTTGATCTTTACTCTTTTCCTGTTTCTACCATAAAACTAGTTGTTTTGCAGAATTGTGATATTACATCCTAGATGATTCTTGCTATTGTGTAATTGATCATGATTATGATAATAATAGTTCTTGTAATTAAAATCACAATTCCTAGAACATTTATTGAACTAGATACAGTGTGCGTTGTATTCAAATTACAGCTGATTAATTCCCACCAATTTGGTAAATAATAAATGTGTATTATTTGATTTAATTTTCATAGCAACCTATGAGCTAGGAATCAACCGTTTTATTGGTAAATGAAGCTCAGGAAGATAAGTGACTTGCCCATGATTATTTGGGCAAGTGGAGAGGCTGGGTTGTAATAACCTGAGAACTCTGGAAGGCCTGAGTGTCTTTGCTACCTCAGAGGCAAGAGAGTGCACCAGCCTGACGCAGCATCTATGGGATTACCATGAGCACGTCTAAGATGCTAGAGACATTTTTTCAGGTTTGTAAATGAATAAAAAGGATTTTAGAGGTCAAGTAACACAGAGGCCATGTACAACTGTAACACCATTTGGGAATGGGAGTGAGTTAGCAAAACAGAAAGTACAGGGCCACCATTTGGTGTCTGTCTTTTCCTTTGGCTTATTTCTGCTAATATGATTTCTTCTAAGTACATCCACATTATCATAAAATCATCCAATTTGTCACTTTTAATTGATGAGTAATATTCCGTTGTGTATATAGACCACATCTTTTTCATGCAGTCATCTGTTTTGGGACATTTAGGTTGCTTCCATGTCTTTGCAATGGTTTCACTATTATATGGGACATTGGAGAGATAAACAAAAAGCCATGAAGAAAGGTCAAAACAAACTAACAACCAGATTGAAGTACACAGCTCACTGGAGGGGGAGCGGGGCAGAGTGGGAATGGTCAGGAAGGGTGGGGGGGGGTGAACCCTGAAGATCATGAAGATGTGAAATTTATATATAAATAAATTATTTAATAAAAGAAAGCAAAGGAACAAGTAAGAATGGATTTAGGAGCAGAAGAAAGGGGGAAATCCAACTACCCTTAGGGGAGAAAGGCAACAGGAGCTTGACAGTGTAGCCAGTCCAGCGAGACTCAGAGATGGGAGATGCCACATCCATGTGGGGGAGGCAGAACAGAGATGTTGACTGAGACACACCTGGAGTTCTTGGAAAGAAAGCTTGGCTTCCCTTGGCGTAGTCACTAGCTCAGCTGCCCAAACTGCCCTCATGCCCAAACATTTAGCCAAGGAAACTTGGTCCTCAGTGGTCTGGACGTGGTGGAACTGGTGAGGGAGAAGCTGAAAACAGAGATAGCCAAAACTGGAAAAATTTTGAGGGACCTCCCTAAATTATAGCATGACCAAAGGAAAGCAGGAGATTAAGAGGAAGATTTAATGGATAGTAGTAGTAGTAGTAGTAGTAGTAGAAGTAGTAGTAGTAGTAGTAGTAGTAGTAGTAGCTGTAAATGATTTCTTCAAAGACAAGATGAGCAGGATGCTATTTAAAGGAAATAAAAAGCTGGCAGATATTAAAAATAAAACAGCATTAAAATCAATCAAAATAATTGAAGATAAAGTTAAAAGAGGTCTCAAGAAGAGCAAATATCTAACAGACTTAGAGATAAAATTTTCTCCTTTTTTTCAGGAAAATTTCCCCAAATTATAATAACATAAATTAGGAGGATTCTTTTTTTTTTTTATCAAGAGGAATTCTAGAAGTAGGTGCTAGGAACAGAAGGAATTAGAATATGAAAGAAAAGGTTGGACGATTTCCAGGAATTGAAGCATGCGTCTATTCACTTGCAGGACAAGACCAACTGAAAGATTTTTTTTTTTTTTTTTTTTTTTGGTTGAGACTAGGTCTCACTATTTTTGCCTGTGGAACCACAGGCTCACGTTGCCCGGGATACCACAGACTCAAGCAATCCCCAGCCTCAGCTTCCCAGGTAGCTGGGATTACAGGCACGTACCACCACACCCAGCTATTTTTTTGGAACTAGGTCTCGCTACGGGCCCCAGGTGGGACTCGAACCGTGATCCCTAGGCCCGGCTGCTTCATAGGCTGAAGCTTACAGGCACGAGCCACTGTGCCGGGATGGGACAAGACCAACTTGACGCCCATCACGGAGTATGCGCTAAAACAGCCATGCGGGCTCCTTACCCTGGGATTTCACAGCACTGTCATGCATTAAGAGTTCTGAGAATGTGGATGGAGTGGACTTCATCCTTGCCACTTAACAGGCTAGGAAAAGCAAAGCTGCACTTTCATAAACCTAAGACTGAATTATTTCCAACCTGTGGAACATATAAATATAAATAGATATCTATATCTATATCTATATCATCTATATCTATATCTCTGTCTCTCTCTATATAAATGGACTTCATAAACTTCTTTTTTTTAGGAGACCAAAGGCATTTATAAAAATAATAGTAAACAAATGATGAGTCAGCTACAGAATCCAAACTGTAGTAACCCCACCTAGGGCAGGAAGATAAATGGAATTTCCAGAAGAGGGTTTGGATATAGACTTAGGAAACCACCCAAATCTCTATCGTCAGCTGGAGAAAGGCCAATAGTGGTAGAATGGTGCAAAGCACAGCGATGTAACAGAAATAAAACAACAGAGAGCGTGTGATGCAGCTGTGTGCTTGAATCTCTTGGGTGGAGAAAACAGAGACCGAAGAACATAGCATATGAGTCCGTATCTGTAAACTCAAAAACAAGCAAAAGTTGCTGTGGCGATGGACGTGAGAATGGTGGTTTCTTGATACAATGTGTCTGGGACTGACTGGACTTAGGGGAGGCTGCTGTTGGGAGAAATGAGGCTGATGGTGTTCTCTTTTTTGGCCTGTGTGATGGCTTCCACGGTATACTCACTCTGTCAAACTTCATGAATTAGGATGTGCATGCTTTCTTTTAAATGCAATAATTGCAATGAAAATGTCTGCTTTGAAAAGGAAAGGCCACAAAGTATGTTTACAGTAGGATCCCAAATTCATTGAAAAAATTATAGGCACCACAATAGAAAGACATTATGGCAAAATATTGATAATCCTGATAATGTTTATCTATTGGATGGACAATTACTAATAATTCATTTTTCATTGACATATGTAATCATTGGTATATAGATATTAATTTATTAATTAGAAAAAATGGCAACTTAAAGATAACAGTGAATGTATTTTCCCTTATTTAATATACTGTCAAAGATTAAAATGACAAGAGCACTGGAAAGGAGTGTCCTACACATTGATGCTAAGAGTTACAAACTGTGGTACACGGGACTATTAAAATGTTAATATATGTCTCTTGTAACACCCAAGCAATTTCAACTCTGGGAATTTATGCAAAGAATAAGTGCACAAGTATGTAAATCTTCATGCAAAGATATTAATTTGCCTTTGGTTTTATGAAATAAAATGGAACTTCTTGAAATGTCCATTAACTGGAGGTTGAATCAAGAATTATGATCAATAATCAAAGTGGATGCCATGCTAGCATTGGAAATGAGCACTGAGAACTAGATGTATTAAACGGAGTGCACTTGAGTTGCAGAATTACATGGATGGAGATCACATGTTGTACTCATAATAAATAGATATCTAAATATATATCTGTATTGAGAGGGAGTAGTGGTTATCTCTAGATGGTGAGAATGTGTGACTTTTTACTTTTTCTTCATTCTTTTCAGTATTCTTGGCTTCCCTTCTATAGCACTATTTTAATCTATGTGTATTACTAAAGTCAAATGATATAGACTTAAACAACAGACATTTATTTCTCACAGTTCTGGAGACTGAGAAGTTCAAGATCAAGGTGACGACAGATTGTGTTCTTGGTGAGAGCTCGCTTTCTCACTTGTAGACTGCAGAGAGCTGATCTCACTGTGTCCTCACATGGAGGGGGAGGAGAGAGAGAGAGAGAGGGAGATCTGGTCTCTCTTACTGTTCTTATAAAGACACTAATCCCATCATGGGTGTCTCATCCTCTTCTCATCCAAACTTAAGTCTCTAAAAGACTCCATTTCCAAGCATCATCCTACGACGGTGAAGACTTCAACATGGAATGTTGGAAACATAATCTTTTAATGTGTGACTGATAGCACACATGACTTTTAAAATGAAAAGACATTACAAAGCTCTTTTATGCTGGGAGAACAAAACTAAGTCAGGTGTAGTGAAGCATTAGGTAGACCAGACAAATGGGCATGCTTTAATTTTCTTTTCTGTTTGAGTTCCTGTTGGTATTTGTACTTTTAAGGTAGATTGTCCTTTAGTCATCACACAGAAAAAACAGGACTGTTTTGAAGAAAACCTTGTGTTTCTTATATATTTTGCTATTATCTAGTATGCTGGCTCTCGAGTGTAGATATGATGGGTATGTCTTACAGTCTTATCACTTAAAGATAATATTACCATTCCTACTCCTAGTCATACATAGTTGAGAAAATACAAGTTGTATATGGTTAGGTCTGTCCAGTGTTATTCACTGTGAAACTTATATCTCCATCCTCCAGAACCACTCCTGACACAGGGTGTTCTGATCAGATATTTGTTGAACAGATGAATTATTTTTAATTAATTAATTAATTAGTTAATATATATATATATGTTCCACATCTTTGTATTGCCGCAGGACACCCACCTGCTTACCCCCTGACCACTCCCTCCTCCCTCTTATCCCCCCCCCACCCCCAGTTGTGTTCTTTAGTTTGGTTGTTAAATTGTTTGGACTTTCCCTCCTGGCCTTTTGCTTGTTTTTTCAATTACCCATATATTAGTGAAACCATTTGGTTTCTGACTTTTTCTTTCTGACTTGTTACTGCTAATATGATTTCTTCTAAGTCCCTCCATGTTATCTCAAACTTATCAACTTTGTCATTTTTAATTGATGAGTAATATGCCACTGTGTATATATACACCACCTCTTTTAGTTATCTGTCTTGGGACATTCCTCAACATAATAAAGCCATCTATGACAAACCTACAGCAAATATTATCCTAAATGGGGAAAAACTAAAATCATTTCAATTAAGATCTGGAACCAGGCAAGGATGCCCAATCTCTCCACTATTTTTTAACATCATATTGGAAGTTCTAGCTAGGGCAATAAGGCAAGAGAAAGACATAAAAGTAATACACATAGGAAAAGAAGAGTTGAAGCTGTCATTATATGCAGATGATATGATTCCCTATGTAGAACCCCCCAAAAAATCCACAGAAAAACTACTCAAAACAATAAACCAGTTCAGTAAGGTAGCCAGTTACAAAATCAAAATACAGAAGTCAGTAGCTTTCCTTTATGTAAAAAGATGAATAATTTATCTAAAGCCATTGTTTTGTAAACACTGAAATGCAAAAATTTAGGTGCTGACTATGTAGTTATTAAAAACACTCATTCATCTAAGTTTATTATCAACACAGAAGTAGCTTGCATTACAGAATTATCTGCATTGTATGGTGATCTAACATTTCCTTTTAGTTTGTGGAAGTTAATATAACATTAAAAATTGTACCTCACATGCTGGGTGAGTGGGTCGGGGGACCATTTGAGGGTTTTATGGGATGTTTATAGAAAACTAGATCTTACAAATATGTAAGGCTTGTATATATTTAAAACCAAGCTTTATTATTATTATTATTATTATTATTATTATTATTTTGCTGGGTTTTGTTACTATATAAATTGAAAAACAATCTTTTATTCAAAAAATGAATCAGCCACAAAAATAGCGGTAGGGTGGGATATAAAATAATTTTATGGATAGCAGTAAATCTTGGTGGAATACGATCCTAATCTTTTTATGAAAACATGGGGTATGCTTCTAGATGCTGATTAGCTCTATGCAGAAAATACAGAGAATGTAAGTATTCTAGTCATCTATTCTAATTAAAATTTAAATTGAAATCTGGGTTCTAATGAAGAGAAGCTTAGTGCTGGTCCTGTGGGAACTCTTCAGAGGGTAAGAACAAAAATGCACAAAGGCAAAGAGAGATTTCACATATTTTCTTCCCATGTGTTTTATTTGAACATAAAATTTATGTTTTATATGGGAACATGCCTTTCTGTGATGGAAACCAAACACTGTCCTCTTGACATGGGTTTTCTTAAAATTGTGTCATATCCCAATAGCGTGAACCCAACTTTGTCACTGTGGACATGTTGGTATTATCCCTCTGACACCATGTCTCAGGGAAATTAGGTGACAGCTTGGCTCTACCTTGGAGTCACATTCATTACAACCAATTTCAGGCACGTACTCTGGCTCAGACAGAGTTCAATGCCAAAGGTTGCTGCCGTATTGGAGAAAATGATTGTTGAATTGCTAAAGGTAGAGCAAAAGAATAATAAAACATAAAATTCTTTACAAATCTTATTGGACAACTGAAAAAAATTAACTCTGGATGGCAAATTACTTTACATTGCCGCTGTAAGAGCTATTTGTTAAACACCACACATAAGCAGAACCCCACAGAATGCATTGAGAGATGACTTATTCAAAACATTGACAGGAAATGAAATGGATGAAATAAAGACATTTCAAGAGAAAGGTGTCAAAGTGATGATTTCTGGTTAAATGCATCATTGTCATCAACAACATAAATATAGAAAATGGAAACATTAAAAAATATCTCACAGTATTTTAAAAGACTTCTATTGCACCACTTAAAAAGATGTGATTCAAAGAAGACATCTAAATCCAATTCAACTATACTTTTTAACGTGAACTGCATTTGTTGCTAAAACATAGCACACTAGGCATGTCATCTTCCTACTTGATAGAGTATTTCCTGCTTTATTTCCCCACATTTATTCTCCTGGGTTCATTGGGGAAGTGAAATTAATTCTCTATTCAGGATTCCTTCTCAGCTGAGAACAAAGGCTTTTCTGTTGCAGGCAAATATCTGATGGCAGACATCCCTTTGGAAGGGTGATGCACACTGTCTTAGGGCATCTCTCCTTTGTGCTGTGAGTTTTCCAAAGATGAGAAGTTAGCAACTGTCTGTCAAGTTGTGAGTGGTGGGTTGTATTAGAAGAGATGGAGAGAGAGAGAGAGAGAGCAGAGAGGGGGGCAGAGACCAGAGATGGCAGGAAAGAGAAAGAAAGAGGGGAGAGGGGGAGAGAGAGAGTGAGAGAAGAGAAGGGGAGAGAGAAACCAGAGAAGAGAAGGGGGAGAGAGAGAGAGACCAGGGAGGGGAGCGAGAAAGAGAGAAAGAGAGGGAGAGAGAGAGAGTACAGTCAATCTATTATGAACAGTGTGCAGTATCTCCTCAGGAACCTCCCGAGATTTCTCTGCAGAGAATAAACTGGGAGAGGAACATCTCCCCAGCAACAGTTAAAGGAGGAGCACAGTGAAATCACAACATCCAAAATAACAGGGCAGATCTGACACAGACTACCAGCAGAGTTTGATTAAAATGTACCAAAATTGTAATTTTTCCTTCCCTATTTAACTGTAAGACACAGTCAATGTTGTTTAATGTCAATGCTGTTAATGAAGTTGTCAGGCTTGTCACTTTCATTGAATACCAAGAAACTGGTACTACAATTACCTCCAGCTCTATACGATTAAATTCATCAAAGCAAGCCCAGGCTTCAGACTGTGCCGGATCTTTGAAGAATTTCCCCATGGCTTTGGATTTTGCCCCTTCAGAACAACTCAAAATACCCAGTAAAAAACAGAAGTTTAAACAATCACCAGGAAAAATAAAATGAGGACTTTCTCTTTCAGAGTGGGGCAACTGGATGATTTCATTCTCTATGAAGTCAACTAACCTTATACACAAGTTCCATGGTTTTTTTTTTTTGTTTGTTTGTTTTTTGAGGCATTCCAGGACTCTGTGTCCCTAATATCTCTCTCCCCCACCTCTGCTACAAGTAAAATAAGTTGCTTCCATTTTTCCTTTGCTCATTCATTCAATCCTTTATTCTTTCATTCAAAGATTCAAGGGTATTAATTTTAGATTAAGCATGGTGAGTCTAAAGAAGAGGGATAAACCATTGTAGTTATAAATTAGAATTTTAGGAATTAGAAATCCTAACAGGATAGAGAGGCATGCATAAACAGCTAATGTCCATGGTGTAAAGTGGTAAGCACTACAAGGAAGGAAAAATGCTATGGGCTGGAATTGAGGTGGGAAGATAAGAGAAAGTTAGAATCAAAGGTTGCATCTGAACTAGACTCTCAAGAGTAGATAATATTTGAATATTGAGGAACTTCCCAACTTCTCTCCTTAAAATGCTTTGATCTTCACATGAACTGGCTTCTTTTTGATATTTAGTTTGAGATCAAATATCATCCACTCAGAAATGCCTTTCCCTAAACACCCCAGGAAATGACACCTCTTTCCCACTCACTGTCACATCATTCTGTTTTGTTGCCTTCATAGCATTTAAACTCTTTGAAATGCTTGTGTTTATTACTTTTACTCATTGGAATAAAAGTTGTAGAGAATAGCTTGTTCTACTAGCTTAAGGCTATTTTCCCAGCATTTGAATAGTGACCGTGTTAATACTGTACTGTACAGTCATTATTGGTAACAAGTATTAAGTATACTTTTAAGTGATAGTAACAAATATTGAGAAAATATAAACGAATGAAAAAGATGAGGGAGAGCAGGATCGAGTAGGGAGAAGAATATACAAATGGTGAGGTTAGAGAACAAGGATGCACAACGCAAACAGGAAACCAGGTGTCAGGCCAGGTGAGCGATGCATCCTAAAAGCTTGTGGCAGATGCTGAAAGTGTCAAAAGCTGGTTAAAGGCAGTGACAGTTTTTTTTTTTTAAGTGGACAGCACAGATAATGTAATAAGAACGTCACACAAAGAGAGTGAAAACTTTACCCTTTCAACTGTATCCAAAGTAAAGAGGAAAGAGACTGAAGTCTGAAGATAGAGGACTATTTAATAATTTAAGTGAGAAGAAATTAGATTCATACCTTTGGGGAATGACCATGGAACATTGATTAATCCTCCATACCTCTGTGTATTTGTATCTCCAGTCTCTCTGCAGGAAATAAATAAAACTATTCAAGGGATGGTATGCAGTTAAAGGACATACACACACACATACACTCACACATGCCGAGGTCAATGACTCTGTGTCCTCCTGTTTCAGCTGGCTGGAAAGACTTTCTTTGGCCCAAGAGACAAGATCCCTGAGACACAGGGAAGGGATAATGTTGAAAGGGCCTTCACATTATTTCCATGTCTGACCTTATCTTTAAGCTGAGAAACCCAAGTTGGGTTGCTGTATGTTTTTGCTGTGTCCTTCTCATTCTCTAGGCAAAGAAAACACCATTCCCTAGAACGTAGTTGGCGAATGCATAGCACTTAGGCCATAAAGTCTGTGTCTCACATTCCATAGAACCTGTGTCTCACATTCCATGGTTCTTTAAGATTATCTAGGTAGATCGCACACTGTGGGAGCTGAAGTCAGACCAAATGGGTTTGAATTCTGACTCTACTGTGGCCTCTGGACAAATTATCTAAATGCTCAATGTCTCAGTCTCCTCATTTGTTATAACCGTAGCTCCAACAACATAGAACTTTTGTGAGAAAAGTTTATACAGTGTTCAGAGGTATGCCTGGTACAGAGACTGTATAGCAAATCTTAGCAATTGTTATTGATTCAACACATATGTAAAAAAATACATGATGTATGACTATCATGTATTTAACTCATAGAATATTAAATATAAGTATAAAATATATTTATAATAGAATATGATTCTATGTATACCCACTATTGCTCATTAATCTGGATTAGAAAATATAACTTTCATTCATGTGCTGGGTTTTTACAGAAATACCGTAGCAAGTCATATATTTATCAACCTTCATAATGTCAGAAGTGTTTTAGGTGGGGAATAACTTCAACAATTTTCCTACAAAGTTTGCCAGGACACTTTCTTTCCCATGAATGACACAGTTTAATGACCTATATATACATCATCATCATATCATCACCATCACCACTGCTATACTAGATATCAGTATAAATATTAAACATTCACCAGGTACTGGACATTTCAATTTGCACTAAAAGCTTACTAAGCATGTACTGTAGACCAGACATGATTTGAGAGTCTAGGAATGTAACAGTGAATAAAACCAATTCTTTAATCTTAAGGAGATAGTAATCTTTTTTTTTATGTGGTTTTACTTAATCTTCCTCCAAGTAAGAATAATTATCAGTTGTTATTAATGAAAAAGCTTGAGACTCAGAATAACTATTCAATTTGAAAAATCAGGTGCTGCTTCCTCAACATCTTGAATCTATAAAGTAACAAGCATCCATTTATAAATGTCTCTAACTTGAGTAAAAGCTTGCTCCTTTATCTGAAGTTCTGTCAAATTGACATTTCTGAGAAAAACACAGTGGACAACCAGCTGAAACATCGATCTGGATAGAAATCCAATGAAACATTTTCAGATCTCTTGGGAAATGCACAAGTAGCTAGGTCGAATCAAACAGAAAAGTGTCTCCAGTTGTTGCTGGTCTTGGTTGAACAAAAGTCAAGGGACCATACTAGTTTCTAATGCAAAAATCAGAGGGATGTATTAGATTCAGGTGTGTCTGAATCCAGGTGCTGACTCAAAGAATATCATTGGGCTTGTCTTGCTCTCTCTGTTTTTACTTGGCTCCACTTCCTTTCTTTTGGCTTCAGGTCTAGACAGGAAACTCTCCTTGCACTGGACTTGTCCTTTTAGCTCGTAATCATATAGAAATGAGAGTTTCTTCTTGTATGGCTTTGCCAGTTTCTGAGGAAGGCTCTTTTTGAACCAGTTTAGGTCACATGACAGTCAATTCTAGAGGGAATGGAGCATCCCATCTCCAGGACATATGTGTGCCCAAAAGTCATGGACCAACCTGGATGTTTATACACAAGCTAGAAAGCAAGCAGAGGGTGAAAAAGAGTCCAGTGAAGTTCACCAAAAGCAAGCTATAGTTAATCACGGAAATAAAAGATTAATGTGGTCACTCTGGTAATTTCATTATTTTGCCAGGAGGTTTGAATTACTCATCTGAAACTCTGAACTGGAAAATTTATGTGGGATTAAATTTTTACTTAGTGATAAATAAATGCTAGAAATAACCCTTCCAAGGTAAACATATGCTCCATATGGGTTGAGTCATAAAATAATTGCACTAGAGAATTTATTTCTTTGCTAGTTGCTGGAAACTTTCACCCTTGAACATTTTCAATCTCCCCAAAGCAAATCCTTTTGTATACATTTTTAGTTGAATTGAAGAAAGCATCTGGGTGATAAATTTATGTCCCTTATGCATTCATGATGGTTTTTCATTTCCCTGTTTTCATCTCCCCCTTTCTGTGCTTTCTCAGTTTCTTCCATTCTTCTTTCTTGCTTTATGCCAATGCATCTGTCAATATCATCTGACCTTCTGTATTTTTCATAAGCCTCTGTCATCATGCAGGTAGATGTCACATAGAACAAAGCTTAAAAGTTGCCCTGGGAAGATTTCCAACAATAGCCTGCACCAAGGTGTGATTCTGTGAGAGAACTGATACTCATTCTGATGACAAAGTTGCTCATATATGAAGGAGATAAGAAAAAGAAGGTCTCACTTATAAGTGGAACAGAGAGAGACCAAACAAAGGGCCAAGAAAAAGCCCAAATAGCAAGCTGACAACAGAACTGAAGCACCCAACAGAGAAGGGGAAGGGGGGACAAATAGGGGAGGGAATCACACAAGGGGACATGGTGACAGTTCACGGGTGATATGGTGGTGAGAGAACTATGGGGTTTGCAATGATGAAGAAAAAATACATATATAATCAATAAAATAAAGGCTTGACATGTTCTAAGCACTTCCTATGCACTAAGCACTAAAATTGTCTCTATTTTCTTACTTAGCCTCTCCCCAGCTACATGAACCAGCTATCATCACCATCTGATGGGAAAGTGAACTGGTTGAAAAAGCCAAAATTTAAACCATCTGCCTGACTCCAGAATTCTTGTTTTCCAGTTCCAATTATTTTGTGATTTTTATGTTCGGACACCATGTTCTCTCCAGTTTTCCTCCTCCATAGTTCTCTAATTTCCACTTCCATTTAATCCTCAATAGTCTGCTGTAGGCTATCACCAAGTCCTCCTGGACAATAGCAACCATCTCTTAACTAATCTTGACTCCTTGCTAGCTCTCTTTCCTTCCATTTCCCAATTTGCTTAATGACCATGCTAAACATGGACCTGCTCATGCTGTTCTCTTTCTTTAAAATCCCTGAAAGACTCCAGCACTCTCATGATCTTAAGGTTTTTTTTGAAAGTATTTAGCTCTAATCTTCATCTCCATCCTCAGCTCCATCTTTCTTTCCTTTTGTTTCATGTTCCAGCCATATTGATTTTCTCCATGGTGCTCAATCACAACTCACTCATCTTGCACACCAGTGTTGGGGATGCCTGTATTTCCTCTATCACTGGCCACTTTCGCTTGACTTTGTTGACTCCTATTACAATTCTGGACACATCACTGCATTTTCAAAGCTCTCCCTGACTTCCTAGTTGGTGTTAGATTCCTCTGAGCACTGTGCATCCCTCTGCATCCTTTGCCTCTCTAGTGCTGATTACATCCCACATGGTTTGCCCAAGAAAGAGGATCATGGCGGTCTTGCTCACCAGAGACACCCTACTTAGAGCAACATCTACCATCCTGCAGTTGGTGCTCATTTGACATCTGTCAGGTGTTCAGTGAAGTCAAGCTATGAGACACTCAGTGGAAGGTGTTGATCTCCTTAAAGGAGGTAGACTTTTTTGCAAGAGCATAGATTGCTTCCAGTAGGCATCACGCATTGATAGGACTTTGAGAACTAGAGGTCAGTGGAGATTCTGTGAACCTTGGGAAGTCGATTGCTGTTTCATTCTTTTTTAATTCATCTGCTTAATTTTTTATTACATTGTTATCTACCCAGGGTTCTTCCACCACCTTATCACTTGTGCTCCATAGTCTTAGTATTTTGTGCCTCTCCCCCTGGTTCCCTGACCCCTCATGCTCTATGCTTTGAACTGTTGAATGGTAGTTCTAAATTTTTCTTGTCCAATTGTTTGTTTTCCCTCTATCCCTCATCCAAGTGAGACCATCTGGTATTTCTCTTTTCCTTTCTGGCTTATTTCTGCCAGCATGATTTCTTCTAGCTCCATCCATGTTATGGTGAATGAAATACGTTTGTCTTTTTGGCTGGTGTATACTATTCCATCATGTACATCTACCACAGCTTTCTGTACCATTTGTCTATTGGGGGCATTTGGGTTGTTTCCATATCCTGGCTATTGTAAACAGTGCTGCAATAAACATTCAAGTACAGGTGTATTTTTGGATTAGAGATTTTACTATTGCCATTTCTTAAAGAATAAGATTATTTTAAGCTAAGAGATCCTTCTAGGCCTTAAAATTCTAAGCCCCTTGATGCTAAGAGAAGCTTAGTCCTTTTCTCAGTCATTGCCATTTTACCTAATTTCCCTTCTTATGATCTAGAAGAAAGTAACTGGTGGGGGTATCATCCAGGATCATCAGTCCACTTAAGGATGTATGGTGCACACAAAAGAGAATTAGTTAGCAGAGGAAACATTGTAATAATTCTCTTAAAAGGCCAGGGCAGAGGATGTCTATGTTGACTGAGGTGTTGAAGAAGTCTGGATGGAAGAAAAGAACCCTGACTGATAGATAGGACTCGAGGACCAGAAGAGAGTTGGCAGTTTATACTATTTTATGCAGTTAGGGATTTTCTTGATAAGCCTATGACATAAAACAAAAATATTGTTATTTTAGAAACAAAACTTTGATGAGTATTTCAGCAAAGTCAGAGTGTTTTTTTGTGCTGTTTCTATTAATCGTTTTATAATTGTTGGATTAATGTTCTTATTCCCACTAGACTTTAACTTCCTTGAGAAAGGAATGATGCAATCTCATTTCACATTTTCAGTGTCTAGCACTTTTCTGGGTACATAGTAGGTGTGTTTGTTGAGTGACTTACAGATGACATGATTTAGTTAATCAATCACCAAGATATCAAGGAGTTGTGTGGTTTGAAATAAGCAGAGGAGAGAAGATTAGTTTACGACAGGGTAGAGACTAGGGATAACTATAAGCACTGATGCTAGGGATGTTTGGAAGAACTTCACATAGCATATTTGTTATATACAGACTGCAGAGGTTAGATGAGGAGACATATGATATGAAGCAAAATACTGAGAATCTGCAATGGATGAAAGCAAGAAATTGAAAGAAAGTGATGGAATTTCTTCTATAAATATCAAGCTTATGGTGAACTAAAATGGAAATTTCCCACCAAAGAGAAGATCTTGACAAAGAAGTTAGAGTTAATCATTCAAATAAAGCTTTTGAACAGAATAAAAAGTTTCTATGATTCTTATTTTGTCCGTATCAAAGTTTCATAGCAGAGCAATCCAAACAGCATTAAATTGTTGCTATATTATCGAAAAGGATCCATGAAAATCTTCATGATATGCTCAATAAAATATATGGACACAGGCATACCTCAAATACTGAATTTTTTGCCTATGACCTTCAGGATTATAAGAAATTTGGCTTTGTTTTTGCTTATGTGAGTTTTTAGAGCTCTTTAAAAGCATATAAACACCTCTCAAGCAATACTAATGAATTCTGATACTATTTTAAAATTGTTAAAGGGATAACTTCAGGTGTTTTACCTTTGCTAAAATTGCCTCCACCATCAGAGGAAGATATCAATTTTGAAGCCACGTATATGCACATGAGAACAAAATCATCTACTTGTGAAACAGGAAAATGAAAAATATGCCAAACTCTCCATCCTTTATGACCATCAAGTGCCTTTACTTTACAGTATTATTTTCAATTACATCCTCAAGTGGCACTTTTATTTTATAATTTAAAATTGTGCACTGGATAATATATATACCTGAGAATCCCTTGACTACATCATAGTCAATGGAAATAAATCCCACCCGTTTCCACTCTAGCGACTTACGTTGTAAATCTCCGTTAACTACGCGGAAACAGTATGCATATGAGAAGTGGCTTTTTTTTTTTATTACCACTTGGTTGGAACTCGCTCAGACTTCCCCTGCCTACTGGTTTCAGCATTCAATATGTAAAATGGAATCTTTCCAAATCACATCTTCTCTCCGCTTAAGTGTGGGCTCGCCTGTTGCTCACTCTGCAATTTCTCCTTGGTTTCCAAATACCCTCCCACTGGCCCCTGATAGAGCAGCTCCAGAGAACAGTATCCTCCCCTCAGTTTAGCAAACAGCTGGGTTTCCTAGGCAGACCTTTTGGTTGGGGAGCCACCGCGTGAGATCCAGTGACTCACACATTCATCATTATGTGCACACAGGGGCCCCCCAACCTTAGTTTGTTTTTTCACCTCCTGCAGTGGTTAAGTCATAAAGAGAGGACTTTTCCCTCTTTCCTAAGCCCCAAACAACCTGTTCGGGACAGGCTTTGTGAGTCCGTTCGCAGTTTCTGTTTTCCCTGTCCCTGCTGATGGCTCTGGCTTTTGACCAGGGTTTAACCATCAGACTCCCGTCAGAGTCCTTCAAGAAGAAAGGTTTCCTGCCTGAGTACACTATATTAATAAATGAAACCCAACCTTTTAAAAATTACACTGTCAGAAAAACCCATTAGGCTGTAAAAGAGTTGAAGTAAACATTAGATTTTAATATCTACTGCTGCTTAGATTTTTCCGAACTGAAAAATCCCTGGTGAGCACTTAAAACTTCATTACTCCACTGAAAGGTTGTGAAAGGCTATTTAAAGGTTTTCAATTTTGTTGAAGTCTAGAGGTTATTACAGCTGGAAAGAATACAAACCCTAATATTACAAGGAATGAAAGGAATGAAATTTATGTTCTCATCTTCCCTGCAGTTTAATCCAGGTCTATTAGATTCATTGGTAAAAATTAAGGCAGGTTGAAAACTTTTCTACAGGTTTGATGAAAAATAATATTTGGACACTACAAAAAGTATTGCTGTCTGCATCACATGCAAAGAAAGGCTTTATCTCCCAGCTCTGTGGTCAGAAGTTATTTCAAGATCTGGCTCTGCTTGAAGCCCTTAAAGTTTCAAAACTCAAGGGAATTGTTCATTGCTGCAAATACTACCCAAAGTGTCAGTAGGTAACACTGGACTACCAATTCAAACTCATCCATACAAGTCAATTGATGGTGACATATTCTCTTCCAATGATTTCAAGAAATTCTAATTTCTTTTCAGTTGAAGAAATTTGTTTTAATTTCCTTTTATTTTGCCAAACCTGGTATTAAAATTATTTAACCAAGGTGTGAGATGCTTTGTAAATCCTTAGTTTTTAAAAAGACTCTAGATTCTCTCCAACCAGTTTCCATACTGTGGAGTAATTTTGAGCTTAACCACTCATCTATGTATTTATCCTACAAACATGCCTGACACTGTGCAAGCTGGCATGAGGTCATGATGATGATGACTGACTATTTAGGGGTAGACAATTCACAAACTGCCACATAAAATGAAGGGACGAGTGGTGTGCTGGAGGGGGTACTGTAAAAAACAGAAAGCTCTTAGAGGAAAGACCTAACTCACTGTCTGATTGGGAGGTTTGCCAGAGGAAAGGATATTGAACTGGATTTAAAAGAATAAGTTATGGGGAAGACGGGTGAGGGCAGCATTATAAGGAAAACTTTATTCTTAGACGGTGGTATAGTCTCATAGTCTAATAGATTTGAGATGGGTTAGTATAGAGCTTTGGCATGAGTCTGGAAAAGTCTTTGGTGAATGGTGAAGGACTGACAGAAGCATTTGATTATTGTTTATCTTTGATCCTATTTCATGAATGTGCCATTTGTTAAATGAAATCTTTTTTTATGGCAGTACAGCTTCATATCTCAACATGTGCAGAGAAGTCTAAGAGATAAGGTTAGAAATTTTAACTATCTTTTCTAATTGTAAAGTTAGGTATATATATAGTCATACAAATTAAGAATTTAGAAGCATAGAGGAAATAAGTTAATCATCCATGATCCCAGCATGTCTTAGAAATCATTAGCTTACATTGTGGTACATTTCTTTCCAATCTTCTATAGTTTTTTTGAGACTATAATTAAAAGAAAATCATACAATTCTGTATTTTGGTATTATTCAAATAACTATAATAAATATATAATTATTATCCCTGCCTTCTAATCATAATTTCAATGGTTGTATAATGATCTAGTATAATGAAACCATTCTTTCATTGATGGATTTTAATATTGTTTTTTGGTTTTGACATTATAAACAATGCCATGATGACCATTTTCTGTATAAATATTTTTCCAGTTTTTAGATTGTCCTCCTAGATTTTGTCAGATTGTGTATGTCAGATTTGCTAATGCAAATATTAGTAATTATTATTGTCAGACATGGAAACATTGGGTACAAAGGTAGGATTACTTTGCAGGTTCATATTATACTTTCTCTCTGATGTTAATGAATTATTCTGCAAGAAGTAACATGAAGTCCCTCCTTCATTGCATCTTTTCCTCTTGTAAATATTAGCACACAAGCTGGGCATGGTGGTTTGTGCCTTTAAGTTTCAGCCTATGAAGCAGCCAAGTCTAGGGATTGTGGTTCGAGTCCCACCTGGGGCCCATAGCGAGACCTAGTTCCAAAAAAAATAGCTGGGCATGGTGGTGCGCGCCTTTCATCCCAGCTACCTGGGAAGCTGAGGTTGGGGATTGCTTGAGTCTGTGGTACCCCGGGCAAAGAGAGCCTGTAGTTCCACAGGCAAAAATCGTGAGACCTAGTCTCAAAAAAAAAAAAAAAAAAAAATATATATATATATATATATTAGCACACAAGCAATTTTGCTCATTTGGTAGTAAAACTTAGGAAGCAATTTTTAACTTTTTAATCTATATTTCTTTAAGTGTCATTGATACTAAGCATTAATTCAATACCTATTGATATTTTGCATGTCCTCTTCTGTGTTCATATTCTTTGATCACTGTTTGTAAAGGATTTGGAAAGCCCTTCACGAGAACTGGGACTTTATCCAATTAACAATGGGAAGTCATTGAAGCTTGTCAAGTTTTCATAGTAACACAAAAATGACCAACCCAGTAATATCATTCATTGAACTTTGATTATTAGCAACATAACAGCACTAATTACATATGGTTTTTAAAACTATAATAATAATATGATAAATTATAAAGTAGCTGTTATTTATTACATTCCTACTACCAGTATTTTCTAGGCATTTCCAATATTATTTTAATTACTCTTCACAATATTATGGAATACATATTATAATTTTTGCACCATAACTTGAAACTGAGGAATGGCAATGATTAATCTCTCCTCACTCCTGATTTAATCCATTAATATACATCTATAATAATTATCCTATAATGAAATATAAGAATACATATGGGATTTGCCATGTGACTTATTTAGACCCTTGAGCCTAATGTTCCTAAAATACAAACAATTCACACTATGATTAAATGAAGCACACACAAAGTGATTTCAAAGATTATTATTATTGTGTCTGTTTTATAACGATAGATTATTTAACAGATGATCATTTAGGGGAAATCTTAATAAAGTTATTAGTTACTTTGACAAGTAAGTGTGTGTGAGGGGTCATCACTACTTCCCCAAGAAAGTTCTCAGTTTTAGGAAAGATTGCAAGTTACATAGATTGAATTTCAGGAAAGGCTAGACCTTATCTAAATCAAGCAACACCAAAAAAGTGAAGGTTTTATAATTCTGGTTTATTTTTCAACGTCTAGTGATTTTTTTTTTCATCCAAGGAATAGATGTTGCTTCCAACAAGGTGTTACACGTTGGGTATATACTTGAAATTTGTCTTCAGAAGGAAATAAGCACCAATAATGGCAAAAATTTCTTTAGACTCTTCTATTGTAATAAATACTCCGGGGAAACTACAGGAAGATATAAATGAGTCATAGAGAAGACAGCCACAAGGAAGTGGTATTTCACTGGAGATGAGAAGGCTGAGACAGAAATAGCTGTATTGGGGTAAAGGTGCTTTGGTGAGGTCCTGAGGAAAATAGTATAGTTGGAAGCCTGGCTGGGCCACAAGGAAACAAAGTGGAAAGGAAATTGGCATGTAAGCTCTGCTGGCAAGTGAAGATGGCTGCGTGTTCTTGACTTTGTCATATTGTTTTAGCAGGGAATGGTTCACTGTTAAGTGTGTAGGCAGGTGACAAGAGGTGGTGTTTGGTAGGAAATAATTCCTTATAAAGGGCTATTATATTAATGTTGTGGTCAAAACTTCCTAAAATAATAGGGAACTCTGAGAATGGTTTCCAAAGGAGTGTGTGAGTGGGTGTTGTGTAGGAGTGTGTGTGTGAGGAGTGTGTGTGTAGAAGTGTGTGATAGATAGATGATAGATAGATGATAGATAAATAGATAGATGATAGATAGATAAATAGATAGACAAATAGATGATAGATAGATGATAGATAGATCGATGATAGATGAGAGAGAGAGAGAGGGGGAGAGAGAGAGAGAGAGAGAGAGAATGAATCTGGGGCCAGATGCTGTCATTCTGAGGAATTACAAGTTGTAGAATAAATAATAGGCAGAGTATTTTTTAGTTGGGTTGTCAGGGTAGTAGGAGTTCTATGGTAGTTTCTGTGTTGGGAGCTAGCGATCTGGATTTGAGGCTGTCACTGGGAGAAACTGCAGGTTCTGAAATAAATAGAAAAGCTGTCACTCATCCATCATTTGGGGAAGATTTCTGGTCTTGGTAACTAAATCTGCAGTGCGCATGTCATAGCTCAGATTTAGAAGAGGACTTACTAGCATGAGTGCCAACCTTTTTGACTGCGTGATGATTCCTGGTAACTCCTAACCAGTGACTGTGAACCTTCTTGACCACACTGAGGGACACATCCTGTGACCACTTGAGGCAACTCTTCCCAGAAAGGTCAAGACTGACATTTTATGTACTTGTTTCTTACATGAAACTAAACGTGTGTTTTTAAACCTTTGTCCCCAGATCCACACTGTTTTTTCCCCTATTTGTATTTAGTTCTTTTCTCCCTGTCTCCTTCTATCTTTCCCTTCCTATGTCTTTCCTTTACCCCATGCTTCTTCAAAAAAGGAGCATACATTGAGCATAGAACAAGTCGAAAGTTCCTTTGCAAGCAGGTTAAAGACCTATCAGTATGATCCTTGAAGTCCTCTCAGGAGTGAGCCTCCTTGTTTGGCTTTTCAGTCACAATTAAATTCCTTTTAATTTCATAATACAGATGCAATCTGCTTGTTCCCACGTTTCACACCAGGTGACAGTGCACTGAAAGCATCTAGTGGGGAAATAATCATTTCAACCCAAACAAGGTGTATGTATGCTTTTTAAGAGTTTCTTTGCCTCCAAGTATTTGATTTTTCTCCACAGGTGATAGGAAATTCCTTGTTTGACTGTTTCTTACACAAAATAAATACACCTCAGTTGTGAGCAATTAGAATCTCATCTTCCAATTGTTCTCTTGATAACACTACATCTTTGCCTTATTCAGAGGATCTGATTCTCAGAGATATTACTATAATAAAACAAGGACCTGTGCTATGATTGCATAGAGTTTCTATTATGAGAATAACTTTCGAGGCACCAATCAAATGAATGGTGTTATAAGTAGACTGTTGTTTGCTGCATTATGTAAAGTATGCTTCCCCCTCGTCTCTGGCCCCCAAACTGTGTGCACACTCAGACTCTCTCATTAGATGCCAACCTACACAAACCAGGGTTTAGGCACTTACTACAGCATCAAAGGCTCGATGTTAAGCCTGAACCAGCTTGATCTATCATGTATACACATCATACCAATAGCATACCACTAGCTTCCTGGTGATCACTCTTCCCATCTGACTTTCATTATATGTGATGGTTATTAAATTTTACGATTAATTTATGTACATTTGCACAGCCTGTTCCTCCCTCCATAACATCAGAAGTTCTTCTCACTGATAACCAATTTACTAAATAACATCTCTTCCCTCCTTTAAGATTTCATGCTGTCACTTTTTCAGATGGAACTTGATCCTGTCCAGAAACTAGTAAATTAAGGACTACTGCCAGAGGCAAAGAGAGGGAAAATCAGGGGAAAAGTGACATACTCGTAACCCAAACATCTTATAAATATGTAAAAATATCTCATTTCCTTTGCCAGGGACTGTCTAGAGAGGCACATGAATCAGTCACCATCACTGAGACACAAGTTCAAGTTAGCTAAGGACTGTCTAAGAGAGTTGATACTCTTGGGGGAAAGCTGGAGTAGTAAGAGTGGGTGGTTTTCCCTCCTTTTCCCTTCTTTTACACTCATGGTGTCCTAGTGTGAGGATGTACAGCATGGAGCTGCCATAAGGGACCTTCGCCCACCTGGGGGGCATCTGTGAATGCACTGTTGGTAGTCAGAGAGAAGAGCGGGAAGAGTCATCTTCTTGATCACGTCACCAAGAAACACTATTTGTTTTTTTCTTGCTGCACAACCAGCCACCCAGAACTTAGTTGCTTAAAACAATGACCATTTCTTTAGGAATTCATGGGTGGCAGTTTGCATGGAGTCTGGTGGAGGTGGGGGTGGTTTCCTCTTGTCTGATCCGTGCACCTGTAGTCAGCGGTGAGCTAGTGGAGAGCTGGTTGCCATGAATTGTACACAGCTGGGGCAGCCCATCCCCACTGCCTGTGGCTTCTTGGTCCAGGGAGTTAGTCCAGGCTTATTCAGAGTGTGGTCAGTTAGAATTTAAGTGTGAACATGAAATGGTACAAGCTTATTTCAAAATTTGTCCACCATTGCTGCTGATGTATTCCATTAACTCCAGAAGGGTTGGGATAAGCTGACAGTGGAGCTGGGGCAGGTGGCTAGGGGAGGGTTTGGAGAGGGGAGAAATTGGAGAAGGGAAGAGCACAGCAAGATAGAGAGGAGGGCTCTTGGGTGATGGGGTGGTGGGTGAACCCTGGGGAGTGCAATGATGTAATATATATATACATACACACATATATGTGCATTTATATACATGAATATGTAAACAACAAAATGATTAATAAAAAAGAAGGGTTGGAAGCAGTTCAGATGCAAGCGGTGGAAACTAGGTTCAGTAGATGAGAGGAACTACAATGAGTTGTGGCACTTGTTCCATCAACCACAACTACTGAAATGATCCTGGGATCACCTAACTCTGAACATCTTGCTACTTAAGTCATACATATCACTCTGAGCTAAACCACTTCCATGGGCCTTATGTGACTTTCTGCCCGTGTATTCTAGTTGAATCAACTAACATTTCAGCCCTCTAGCTATCCAGTGATTGGCCCTCAAGTGGAGGAGGTAGTCTTTACTCTAGACAATATTACAAGTTAAACTCTTTAATGTTCAGAGCATAAATAACCCATGTAATCCGTGGAGTGCTGGCATGCTGAGACAATGATCCTTCTTTTAATCAACAGCATAGAAAATCTGCATTTCTGGGCAGGTGAGTGATTTCCACTTTTAATTGTCTTCTCTGCTGCTTCTGTCAAAGATGAACAGACAATTGCCACCCCGCAGGGATGACCTGTTAAACCTTCCTTTAGATTCTCTCAGCATCAATTTATTCTGTCTTGCTTCCCCGGTAGCTGCTTGCACCTGGCGTGCTGGTCTCCTGCATCGGGCTGCAGGGTGCAGGATGACCAACACTGTTGCATTCATTTTTCCATTACTTTCTCTTCCTGACACAGTATCTCCAGCAGCAACTGCTTAGAGCCTGATCGGAAGTGGGTCTTCAGAGTTTTTTTGAACTGAATATGCAGATACATGCTGATGATGACATAGTAAAACCTCTACCAGCCGGAGCCCTCTGGACGAACAAGTATATACATTCAAAACTCAAATTTTCCAAGGGTAAAGGGGAGTCTACTTGAGTGCATGATGCATTTATATCAACTGTGTTTCTAACTTCTATATGCTTGATGCTTAAATATCAGTCCTAGGGGTAGAAGCTGGACATGCCTTGATATGAACAGTCTTATAATGACACGCCTTGATATGAACAGTCTGATAATGTTGACTGCACCCCTTGCCTCCCTGGTCACTCCCTAAACTTCCCATCCCCCTCCAGAGAGCACTCCCCCTGGGGCTATGGCCATGTTTTTCAAATGCCAACCAACTAACCATCCCAGAACCCATACATCAGCCAGATTCCTTGCTGGACTGTAAGCCAACAATACAGCTGCTTGAATCATTCAAGGGAGGGGGAGCCCAGCACAGCCCTTAGGATCTGGAACCATTGAGATTATTCAAACTGGCCAAGAATAAGCCTGTTTAACCTGCCTTATCTCCTTCTTGCCACAGAAAACACGAGACTCTTATCCACAGCTTCCCCCCCTCTTTCATGACCTACCAGAGACACTCCCTGTGCTTCCCCCATCCAAAGTGTGATGGGAGCTCCCCCAGGGGATATGTCTGTATCATACAATTGTCTTTCACATGTTCATCATCTCCTGATCTCTTGTCTCTACAACACCTAAATAATAAAATCCATTAAAAAGATGTGGCCGCTATACATCTGGCCAGGGTGGTCCCCTTGC
This sequence comes from Uropsilus gracilis, assembly GCA_004024945.1. Lineage (NCBI taxonomy): Eukaryota > Metazoa > Chordata > Mammalia > Eulipotyphla > Talpidae > Uropsilus > Uropsilus gracilis. The sequence continues at coordinate 72,757 of PVHY01000186.1, forward strand.
CTGTGTCTGAAGTGAAGAAATGACTTTCTTTTTGCCCTGGCAGGAACTGAACGCAGAAAAGGTATTTTCAGGTATTTACACCACGGGAACTGGCAAACTATCTGACTCCTGGTCCCAGAGCCTGTTGATAAATGTTGACCAGCACTCTCCAGCTCCATCCCAAGCTTACTGAATGAAAACCCAAAATACTAACAAACCCCATAGGGGAGCTGGAAAACACTTAAGAGGTAAAAATGTTCCTTACAAAAGCTGTTGGGAGCTGTGGGTGGGAAAATGGACAGAAGAGACTGATAATGATCTGAGACAGAGGCAAACTCCTATCACAGAGGGGGACTTGGTGACCTTTATTGTAAGTTTTAGATTCCGTCATATACCTCAGTAAGGGATGCAACAATCCCTGAAGGAAAAACCCAGGATCCTATGGGATTTAGCACATGGGGTAGGAGGATGGGGGATTCATTACCTAACAGGAAAAACACCTGTGGGGATAAACACCTTTATCTTTCAGGAACATGTCTGTCTGGTGGGACGTTCCTAGGAGGTTAGGGGGCTGCTGTCATGGATGAAAGACTTGCCAATACTATCTCTCGTGTGCCAGAGATGGAGGAGAACAGATAAAGGTATTTCTTTATCTAGTGTATGGCTCTTATTTATTTTCAGCACCCCACACAAGTTAGAGAAGTGCTGATGAATTCCAAACAACTGACATGGTATTGAGCAGCTTTGTCTGCTGTGACTTCTCTCCAGTTATTCCATGTCCTGTCACATTCAAGCCCACACTTATCTGTGAACCTGGAAAACCCACCTCTTTACTTCTGCTATGAATTGACTATTATCTCTTTTAACTCTGCTTTTCTTGTCACCTGATTGCCATGTAGAGTTCTCGCAGGTTAATTCTCTTATTTTATGCTGACATTCCACTTTTCCTGATCATGATTTTAATGTTTAAAATCCCCAAAGACAAGACCCATGCATTCATTGCTGAATCCTTACAAAACAGCACATAGTAGGTGCTCAGTAGCTATTCGTTAAATCTCTTCTCCTTTGAGGAGATCGAATACAAAATGTCTGAAAAATGTGGCCCGTTCTGATCACATATGCATCTAAAACAAAGATGGAAACCTCAGGAAGTGGCAGAGATGACAAAAAAAAAAAAAATAGGGGGAGGGTTTCTGCCGGGGTCTCTGCCTAAGTACTTTGGAATAACTGAAAATTAAAGGCTATTGCTGCTTGCTTTGTTGAATAATACATCTGCAAACTGGAAAACTGCATGTCTATTTTATTTACCAGCACAAATGCCCATTTGCTCACATACATAGCTGTTTGCAAGCAAATTTTGTTCCCATGCAAAACAAATGTAAATTTGGCATTAAACAAGTGCCAATTATTTCCTGAATGCGGAAGAGAAAGGAAGGGTGATTTAACAGATAGAGGCTCTGGATGAGGAAGCGGAGAAGGCGGCCTAGCTCAGCTGCATGGGGTTTTTTTCATCACTAGGAGGGAATGTTTAATCTGCTTAATTGGGTGGGCATTCACCGCTGCCAAGCAGGGCCTCGCGTTCCATGTCATTTTCTTTCTCTCCGTGATGGCTGCTGTGACCTTCGTCTGTCTCCTCTGCCGGCTGCTGGAAAATAGAAGCTAATTTGGACTTGTTCTCATGTTTCTTTCATGCGGTGGACAGAAGCCGTTTGATAAGCCCTGTGTCACTTTTTATTGTGAGGTGTGATTACTGTGATTAATTTGAATACTACTAGTTACCATATATTAGAGACCCACCAGTGCCGGGGCCTGGGCTGTGGAGCTCGGGGGGGAAGCTTCAGTCCTTGTCATGGTAGCCACCCAGTTGCAGATCGGGAAACTGAGTCATATGTGGGTGAGAGACAGCAGGGGAGCTGCACCTAGACCTGTTTTTCCTCAGTCTCCTCCCTGTCAGCCTTCTAGCACTGCACTGCATGCCCTCATTTTCAGACCAACTCTCTAATTAACCCACTTCAGAGCCGGGCCTGTCAACAAATGTTTTCCTTTCTGAGGTGTTTTAGGGAGGAAGCAAAGTCCTTTTTTGGCACTTCTACCCGCCTCTTATCCCCTCTCCACCTGCCCTCCACACCCCCAAACTGTCCCTGAGAAACTGGGGTCTTCTAGGCTCTCCTGCTACAGCCTTGTGGGGCCACCACCCTCTTGGTGATGCCAGCTGTCATGCAGGCTGCTGATGCGGGCTGGCTCGTCTTCCGCGCTGGCAGCTAAAGAAGGTCAGAGCCTGTGGTGGGTTTTACAGGCTTTAATGCTCTCAGCGAAGCAGGTCCGCAGCCCACCAGGCAGGAGGCTGGGCCCGCCAGGTGAGCTCTCTAGTGCCCCAGGAATCTCCATGTTCCTGCGCTGGGTTCTCTGTCTAAGGTGGCACCATCCCTTTATCTTGGCCTCCTTGGCCCAGGTAAGCCCACTCACTCATGCACACAGCTCCTGGGACAGAAGGTACAGTCTTGGGGTGGGTGCCGTGCACAGGTGCTGGTGATAGAGGCCAATGGTGGAAAAAGTCTGAGCAACTCCTTTACCTACAAGCCCTTTTGTTCTAGCATTGCTGCTGCATCCTCCAGTCTCCAGCTTGCATCTTCTGCTTGACCAAAGTGTTGCCCACTCATCCCGGCTCCTGATAGACATACAGACACACACACATACACACACAGTCTTTGCATTGACCTGTCATTCCCAACTACCAGGTGTTCAAACACACACACACACACACACACACACACACTTTACATTGACCTGTCACTCCCAACTACCAGGTGTTCTCTCTCTCTCTCTCTCTCTCACACACACACACTCTCTCTCTTTACATTGACCTGTCACTCCCAACTACCAGGTGTTCTCTCTCTCTCTCTCTCTCTCTCACACACACACACACACACACACACACTCTTTACATTGACCTGTCACTCCCAACTACCAGGTGTTCTCTCTCGCTCTCTCTCTCTCTCTCTCACACACACACACACTCTTTACATTGACCTGTCACTCCCAACTACCAGGTGTTCTCTCTCTCTCTCTCTCTCTCTCACATACACACACACACACTCTTTGCATTGACCTGCCACTCCCAACTACCAGGTGTTCTCTCTCTCTCTCTCACACACACACATACACACACATACACACACACATACACTTTTACATTGACTGGTCACTCCCAACTACCAGGTGTTCACACACACTGCATTGACCTGTCACTCCCAACTGCCAGGTGTTTGTAGCAAATGGATGAATTATTTGCTGCTCAGGTTCTGCTGGGTTTCAAGTGACTTAGTTTTAGCCCTCGAAGCCATTACATATTCAACAGATGTAATGTAAATCAAGCCAGGTAGGACGACGGGCTGCTAATACTCAGCGGTAACAAACCAGTCCGTTTACCCATGGAATGATCCTGAGTTCAGGGAGCTTACTGAGAACCTTATAACACCTGCTCTTTCTCAATCAGAAGACACAAATGTCATCAAGGCTTAGCATCTACACTTGGAAGTTCACAGATAACAGGCAGCTGGTACTTAGGTCTCCATAAGTAGGCTGTTAGAGTAGTTAACGTTTGTTAGGCATTTATTCTTTTTAATTTCGTTTAATTTCAATTACCATTATTTTAACTGATTGATTTCATCATTGATTCGTATTAGAATTAGCCATGTGTCATAATTATACTTTCATAAATAACATCAAAAGTTACATTATTACTAGCTTATCATTTTGTTGCATTTGAAGATAGGAATAAAAGATTTTAAGATTTGGCAAGTGATTAAAGACTAATATTAATTCAATGAAATCTATTTTTTCTTTATCTACAGGACTATAGAAATCAGCTTTTACTTCAGTTTTTAACAGCAATAAGCTATGAATGCAGTCAGTTTGACTGTTACAAAGAGAGATTTTTTTTTCATATTTTTTTGCGTTGTTTTCAAGATAAGGTCATTCTCTACATGTAGCCTATGTTGACGTCATCCCAAACCTTTTATAGACATGATCTTAATGAATTTTCTCATCCTGCTCTCGCTCTCAGCCATTAGCATTCTGCTAATTTTGTGAAAGAAGAAGCTTATGAGAGTGACAGCCAAGTAATCTACAGTGACAGTCACTGGACAGCTGAGATAAGATTAAAAAAAGGGAAGCTTCCCCCTCCTTCACCAATTAATGGGGGAAGAAAGTCACCACAAGTGGCTGTAGCCCCATGACAGAACTGCTGACGAGAGAGGAGAGGAGCTTGACGAACCACCTGGGGAAGTCTGCCCCAACAGCAACACCTCATCGCCATCAACTGGGAGTTCCATTTCCAAACCCAGAAGATACAGAATGAGCAACAGGTGACAGATGCCAGAAACGATCCTGGAGAAGCCAGCACATCTCTCCAACAAATTCCCGATCTGTTTGGCCTGACTCTCTGCCTCGGCTACTCCTGGAGATCCCAGCAGCCTCATCTGTTGCTGTCCAGGAGGTCAAGTCTGCACCGGGGGCAAGAAAGGACATAGTTGAAAACAAAAAAGAAAAGTCCCGCGGGTCAAACACAGACCAACAACTTGCAGCAAGAGGAGTTGGAGTGACCAGTGGGGGGAAGGGGAGGAATGGGGAGGTGCAGTGGGGAGCAAGGGAGACAACACAACCATGCAGACATGACCGATGTATGATAATTACAAAATAGACATATTTAAAAAGAAAAAAGATTGAAAACAGGAAGTTGAGCTCAAGTGGAAGCTCTGCATCCACCAAGGAGCTCTGGCCCCAAAGAATCTTAAAGTGGAAGAGCTATCACGAGCAAGACGCGACGCTCACTGTGATGTGCTGCTGAGAGCAGGCAGGTGCAGATCACCAGAGAGTCTAGCCAGAGCAGAAGGTTGAGTAAGTGCAAGTGTAGTCACATCTTGAGGCCTCCCAGGGTCACCTGGGTGTTCAAAACAGTCACCCCCTTCCCATGCCAGTGTCTCATGTACTTTTCTGTGCATACTTTTGTTCTGTAGTCTTGCCTATTTTTCTGCCCTTATTTTCCTCTCATAGTCAACATTCCCATGGATAAATAAATGACACATAATTTAAGTTGTTCAAAGCTGAACATAGGGCTTGCATTGTAGACCTGGGAATCATGAGGAAAAGGTGAGGTGCTAGAACAAGATGGTTTCAGGGACCTTTCCTTTAGCTCAATGCATGGGTTTCCATGATGATGGAACGTGAGAGGGGAGAGGCTACAAGGGAGAGTGACTAGGCTCACACAGTCCTGGTAAAAATTGCTTCAGTCAGACTTGAACTGGACATTGCTTGGTTAGCAACGTCCGAAGATTATTCCCCTCAGTCTGTTTCCTGTCACGCTACAGTGAACAAAGAAAAGAAAGAGGAAGAAAAATTGAGGCTGGTGCCAATAATACCATAAAATCAAACGTGTTGGAACTTTCAGCATCTTAATTATAGAGACAATGTAATAAATTGTAAATTTTTATGATATCAAATGAATGTGGAAAAAGAAGAATTAGAAATATGAGTAGAATTAGCTGAAGGCCAAATTTTTGTTTAACCTCTGACAGGGTTATGAAATGTTATATCTATGGTTTTCCTTGCTTTCCAAAAGTACAGTGTTCTTATTGAATGTGATTTGATGACTTACTTTTTGGATCTAAAAATGCTCAAAAGTTTTCCATATAAATGAATAGTAAAAGTATAACCTAAAAATAACCTAAAAATAGCCCACCAGATTTTACCAAATCAAAACATCCTAACTTTCAAATAGAGGGAAAACCCGTGTGTATTTTGTACATCATTTCCGTAGCCCAACTCCAGTGTTGTAATCTACCTTTTTTTAAAAAAATCTAATTTTGCTACATATTTTCAAACATGAGGATGACTTTAAGAGTTTGAATAAAGGTAGGGCCAAAATAAATTAATTAAAATGTCTTTTTCTATTTCTTTCTCTCTTTTTTTTTTGACCTCTTCTGGGTCCTTTATTTTCTTTTTTAAGTAAAAGTTCACTTTCTCAAGTCTGAAGATTTTTTTGACAAAGTAAATAATTAGCAGTTGAAGGGAAGAAACTGCTTGAATTACTAGTCTTGGGTGTCAAGTTCCAGCTGAAGTCTAGGGCAGGAGTGTGGGGGAGTTGGTGACCCAAAACAGGTGAGAGCAGGAGAGAGAAGCCTGTGGCTGATCTCTCCTCACAAGGACCAATTAGCCCGATGCTGGCTGAGGGACTGGAGCCAGAGGTCAAGATGGGAAAGGCACAACTGAGTCAGAGAGCCAAATAGAGTAGAAAGTAAGACAGAAAGAAAATGGATTCTAAAGGCCAGTCCCTGCGAGTTAGAGAGAAGGTTCTAGAAAGGCAAAGGCAAGATTTTCTGGGATTTTTTCATTTATGATGATTATAACTGCACTTGGCTGGCCATTTCCATCACCATCAAGAACCTCCTTTTTTTACGGAAACATCAGGTGTAAGCAGTAATATCATCCAGTGTGGCTTTTTCAACTAGGACTGTGCCATCTCCATTTTATCCCTCTGAGGTTCCTCTAGATGCCTCCTTTGCAAGCATTTGCACTTTTGCTCGGGCTGGGGATTCCACAGTATGGGAGCCGGCACTGTATCCAGCGGTGCCATGCTGCAGGCTTTCCGAGAGAGAGGTTGGAGTGTCTAATAACGGACAGATTTTTCCGAAAAAGATCCATGTCGTCTCTTTGTCTCTGCCTCACCCCAATGGATGGCATTTGAAAGCACACATTGCAAAAGAGCATTTTGCACCCCCAAACTGGCCTTCAGCAATTTCTGTGAAATGGTTGTCATTGTACAACAAATGGGCCCAGCGCCACGTACAATATTAATAAAATTGTATGTAAAGCAGTTGCTTCTCAAGTCGATGGATCATTTTCTCTTTTCTTTCAGACATCAAAAAGAGTCAGTTCTTACTACTGATTTTAAAGCAGACCTCCCAGCAGGCCTTCCTTGGAAATTCTAGTAATGAGTATGTTTTAGTCTTGCATCTATGATTCCACTCACTGATTTGCTCATTCATTCATTCACATGCCCAGCAGACCATCCAAGATGTGATGGGCATTCTATCAGTTCCTTGATCATTTACTACTAAGAAACTACTATGTGTCACTTGTCATTCTAGTTTCTACAGATCAAAAAAGCACTGTGTGTGAAATTTATAAGGAAGAATAAATAATGGACAGTGATTTCTGGTGTTGGAAATGAGATCAGGCTACCTAAAGGAATCTGGGGAGGGGTAAGTGCTGACTTAAGTTCTGATAGCTAAAAAAACTAAGGTTTCAGATTTTAGGAGGGATGAGGCCAAGATTAAAGAGAGCTTGTTCTTGAGTAAATATGCAATGATTCCAATCAGAAACTGAAATCATTTGCTCTAGAAGATGTGTAGCGGATTGAAAGTCTAGGAGAAGGAACAAGGAAGAGATGAACCTGCCCCCAGGTATGGTGAGGGAAGCAGTTTTTCTGAGAAGGAGCTCTCATTGCTAAGAAGAGAGTTTCTGGCTTTCACTGATCCCAAATAGCCAGGAACCATTGATAACACAGCATCTTAAGTAGAATGGAAGCACAGAACCACCAATAAGCTTTGGCATTGAGGGACCATCCAATACCAGATCATCTAGACCTCCCGGTAGCTTCGTAGGATGACTCAAATCCTTCAAAGTGTTTTTTAATAGATGTGAAAAAACTCAAGCATCACCTTCCTTAGGTAGAAAAACTGGTCATTCTTACCCATGATAGCATGTTCCTGAAATGTTGTGCCTACCAATGACATAGAAAGTAGATCAGGAGTAGATCAGGACCCTTTAGGTTATACACACTACTAATGAGTTGATGTTGGCAAGATATGTCCTTTAAAAAAATATCTTTATTCCGTGTTTTATCTCCAAGAAACTTGAACATCACTGGGCAATGGATGAGAAACAATTACAGACCGGATACTCCAATGACTCAAAAAGTATTTGTTAAATTGTACTGCATCGAGAGGGGGGGATACACTATGTCTGGAGCCAGTATAGTCGACTTGAACTCTAGCTCTCCCACCTAAACTGTTTCCTTCTCTTGGAAATGGGGCATTGGGATTGTTGGGAAGCCAAGGACTGGCACACAGTAATGCTAGAATTGACACGTACTTGTTACTATTAATATTATTCCCCTTTCTTGGGCAGTGGCAGGTTCTAAGTGTGATGCTGGCATTCAACTTTTATATAATCAGTAGATAGCAAGGAAAATTGGTTTCAGAGAAAGTTTGTTCAAAGATTCTGCTGGCTACATTGCCATGTCTGCAAGCTTTTCATCTCCACTTTCCAACACTGTGGGTCCTGAGGTCATTACAACTCACTAATTGCCAATTTAGGGCTTCTTTTCAAACTTCATCCAACTTGACTCTTTGGGAGCAGTGAAAACTTCAAGCACATTCCCCTTATCTGAATTCTGTTTCTGTAGCATTTAAAAGAATATTCCTTCCTTGTTCTCCTCTTAATGTTTTGACAACTCCTTGATTACCTCTGCCAACTCTTTGTTCTGTAATACATTTATCAAAATAAACCATTGAGTCATCAACGCCTGTTATGCCTATTTTGCCTTTGAGGAAATTGAGACTTAGAGAAGTTTCTTGCCTAAGGTCACACAACTACTTGTTTTGGTTTGGATTTGTATCAGTTCTGCCTTCTGGGTCTGCACTGATGTTAAATATGTTGTTTTCTCCAGTTGGATCAATTGAATTAGATCATGAGTCATCTTAGAGAGCATTGTAATAAAAATAATATTTATTAATAATAATAACATTATAATACATACATCATGCATAATATATAATTTGTTATTATATGCGATCTATACTATTATAATATTATTAATAATAAGTAGCATATTTATTCTTTGCACAGTGCCAGGCACAATTCTAAAGCATCATATATTCAACCATTTAATCCTTACAGAGTCCTCTGACATAACAAGTATTCTTCCATTTTACAAGTGAGGATATCAGAGTACACTTTTTTTTTCAATCCAAATAGGGAATGAAGAAATAAAGTTATTATTATATGCAGAGCACACTTTTTTATGGAGTAAAAAAATTTTACTGCATATATAGTTTATAGTTCAGAGTAAATGTTTTTATGGAGGGTACAGGGAAATGCAAGTCAAAACCTTTTTGCACTATTAGCTCACACCTCTGAGAATGGCCCATCTCCAAAAGACCAGAAACAAGTGGTGGCTTGATGTGAGGAGAAAGAACCTTCAGTCACTGTAAATGTAACCAAATGCAGCCCTGATGGTAAACCGTTTGCATGTTCTCCAAAATAATAAAAAACAGATCTACCTACCACGTGCTCCAGCCATTCCACAGTTCGGTGGCTATCTGTACCCTATTATCTGCTGCAGCACAATATATAATGGCCACATCATAGAAGGATCTTAAGCTATCAGCTTCTGAAGGATCTTAAGCTCTCAACTCTGATAGAAATACTAGAAGCTCAAAGATATCCTTAAGAAGAGAGGTGTTGTGGCTTCATTTGATTTCTATGGAACATAAATTTCAGGAGTCTGGGGGGTGGGTGGAGAGGTCTATTTTGCCCATGGGAATCTGTCAGTAGCTGCTAAGGGTGGTCTAGATGAGAATGATGAAGTTATGAAGAACATCTGTGCCCGTGATGACAGGGAAAAGCCAGATCTTCAGAAACCGAGCAGATAGCACCAGCAAAGAGTGGGAACTTGCTGCACACAGGTAGTAGGGGAAGAAGGAGGGATGTTGGAGATAGTAGTTGCAGGGGAGATGTTATAACCAGTGTGTTTGTTTAGCTACATTCTAAAACTTGGGTGTTTAGTCTTTCAGACTGGTCTTGTGCCCTATTAGTCTCAATGAACAGAGGTTGCCCAGAGAAACATCTCCCTGCCAGCTGCCATGGTGGCCTCTGCTGCTTTCTCTGCTGATGTTGGTTATGCTGGCATTTTTTCCCACAGCCTCATCTGTGGGAAAGGGTCAAGGGTCAAGGATGCAGGCTTGGTGGCCACTCTCCTGCCCTTCTGCCAGTCACCAGCTACTGCCTTGCTGGGAAAATAAGAACTTGATACCATTCTTGGCTTCATCTTCAGCTCCTCTGAAGCACCAAATGTACAGGCTTTTATAACCCAACTTTACCCTCCTCAGTTCACCTGCGCCTTCTTCATTGATAGGATATGATTGCAGCTATTTGCTGCTGACAAATGTGATTTTTCTAGTGGATTCTTCCTTCTTGCCTGTTGCAATGGGTATCCCATTTAGGAAGCTAGCAAATATGTGTTGGAACTCCACTAGAGCTGCAAGATTGAAGTGAGATGTTACAGATAAAAAGATACACGAGTCATTTCCTTTTTAGAATCTATGGCTATTGGGAATGCGGAGCACATTTTGAATCAGGTTGTGGCTTCTAGGAGTTTTTGCCTAAAAATAGCTTAACTCAGCAGCCTGACTCAGAGCCTTCTGGGGGGTCTCACTACTCCGATTTCATTTTATCCATGGCTATGAGGGAATAGCAACAGGAAGTATTGGAAGATTTCTGCTCATTGTTATGAAAGATCACACACTATAATCTTCTTTCTGAAGACTCTTGTCAACCAATTCAAAGCTTTCAAAATTGATGACTTAACGTTCAGGTCATCCCAATTCTTGATTCCTTTGAATTCCTTGGTTCCTGACCTTAATGGGACATACCTTGGGACTGGCCCTGAAGTGAGGACTGGCATCATGATTCTATTCTTATTATTTCCTTGGTTGTATGACAGCTGGCTCTTTCTCAATTGATGGGATAGAGAAACGATGACTAAAATAGAGTATGCTTGGCACAATGGGTGGGGCATAGGGAAAGGCAGTACTATGAATAGCTGGCATAAGGAAAAGTGGGATTATCAAGGAAAGGTCCCCAGAGCACCGAGGAACCAAAGATGAGCTCTCAATGTCAAGGTCAAGTTGCTCCGGTTAGAGCATATATGGAATGGTGGGAGGGCAAGGAAGGTAAAAGAACATGTTCAGAATCAGGAGACAGTGCTCGACACTCAGGGAGCAGCACACGGAGTGGTAATCTAGAGGGAAGGTGGCTGGGGTGGGTAAGAGCTTGGAGGAATGTTGAGATATGAAGCTGGTGGAGGGAGAGGAAAATGATCAGGCATCAATAGGTTTCAGTATGATGATGTAGAGTATGGACTGTATCCATCAGAAAAGCAGAGCAAACTTAAGCTGGGTGGTCAGACTTGCTTCTTGGAGGCTAGGTGGAGGTTAGGAAGTAGCAGCAAGGTGTGTTCAGGCAGTTTTGTTGAGAGACTATGGCAGTCACTCCACCAAGAGTTGTGGAGCTCTATGTGAAGGAAGCAGTGTTGGGGAACAACAGAGTCCATCCATTTCAGGGATTTATAAAGTGAATCTGACAAGATTTGGCGGTTATCTGGATTGGGGTACAGGAAAGAGAGCAACATTTCGTTGTTATTTCTTGGGTATTAGAATTTGACTTTCTCTTTGAAAATAAATTCCACGAAATATACTCAGTCATGTTGTTGCATGATATGTGAAGATACGAAATTCTATTTCCTTCAAACTTCTTGTTTTGAAGTCTTGAAGTTTCTTTTCAGACTACTACCCCCCAATAACATGTGTTCTTTTGGACTCTGAAGGAGTGTACTGTTATTGGCCAAGACCAATCAACCAGTTGGATATTTAGAGATTTCTGAGTGGGAATTTCTTTCCTCTTAATCAGGAAATTCTTCAATCTATAGTATTTTTGAAAAGCATAGTTATACCCCATCCTGGTGGTTCATATTATTTTTGGCATAACTATGTGGTGAGAAGAAATTCATTTGAAAATCCAGAGCCTAAGACTACTAAACATTCTCTCCAGCAAGGAGAGTCTTCTACCATTTAACTGGAGAGTCAGCAGAATTAATTTTTGTCAATTAACTTCCCAGCCATTCCTTAAATACTACCTAAAGGCTCACCAGACCCATGAAACCATGGGGAGCAGTGCCAGCAGTCTTTGGTTTCTTCTCATCTCTTTATGTCAATTTCATCCTTATTTATATTAATTCAAGGACTGATTGAGCCTGTACCACGTGCCCATCACTGGACTTATGCTTAGGAATATTGCAGATAATAGCACCAGGGATATGGACTCCTGAGCTTAGATTTGATGGGTCAAAGAAGACAAAGAGCAAGTCAACAAATGAACCTGATCATTTCAGAGAGCAAAATGGCATAAAGACAATTTTTTTTAAGAGAGCAAGAAAAAATATTCCTGGGACTAAAGAAGACTGAGCAATTTAAATGGGTCAATAGGGAAGTCCTTCTTGAGTCTTGAGTGATTATAAATCAAGGTCAATCACCACAAGCCTAAGGAGTAGTGCTTTTTAGACAGAAGGCCTAAGGAAAGGACAAGGTTGGCTTGTGCTATGTAGATGAATGTGCCAGTACGTATGGACCGCAAATTATAGCCGGTTGACTTATTTTATTCTGTACTTTTCCATATTTGCAATCTGGGTTTCCAAATTGGATTGTTTTCATGAATATTGTTTCTTGCTGAAATCCTACATTCCTTGAAGGTAAGGACATATTATACATTTTTTCAATTTACCCACAACTTCTAGCACAATGTTGGCGTCATTACTAGGTGTTCAATAAGTTATTGCTAAAATTCATTGGCATTGTAGCAACAGGGTTGTTCTTCATGATACAAAGAGTGGACAAATGAAATATCTATTAAAGAACAGAGTGACACTAACGAAGATTCATGTACAGACCATAACTTGATCTACACAGACTGAAGGAACACACTCATTTTAATGATCATCATCCCCTCATTTGTTAAAGTGTTATCTGAGTTTAGGAAGTCATTTTCCATGACAGCTGTCTGCATTTTTGAAAGAGAGGAATTTGCCAGAATATGGCTTTGAAATTACAAAGGATTGTCATTTGCTGCTCAAAGACAAGAACAGGGAAAAAAGTGAAATTTATTTTCTTCTTCAAAACTTAGATTTCTGGAGTCAAAAGCAAGGGAAGGGGCAGGTTCTACCATCTGCATTCGAGAAGGAGACCACAAAGAATGGAAGAGAAGCAGAATTCTGTGGCAGCAACTCAACCAGAGAAGAGCCTGATAAATGAGTGGCTCTAAGGTCACAGAAACTGAGAAACCACAGCAACTAGGTCAAAGAGAAAATGATAATAGTCAAGTCAGAGGTTCAATCCAAAGCAGGCAGGCCTGGGACTAGAGGATCACCTTGGAGAAGACTGCTGGGTGATCGGGTACAGTTCAGCTTCATTTTCACTGCATCCTTTGCAGACTCGAGGAGATACCTTGTACCTAGCACGTCTCACAGGGAGCTTCTTGCTCCATCTTCATGTATGCCCATGAGATCCACACTTCCTGTTTCATGGCTGTGTCATTTCAACTGTTCCATGTCTACAATGGCGATCTTGAAGTTTGCTCTTCCTTCTTCACCTCTTCCCTTCACTTCTTTAGCTCATTGTCCCAGTCTTGTTGTCCTTTCATGAATCCAATGAATACTTAAAAAGTCCACTACATATACTGTCCTAAGTGCTAAGAATCCAGTGGTGAAATTGGCAAAGTCCTTTCCATAAGAGATAAAGACAATTCAGAGAAAATAAAAAGTCTTAAAAAGACTTTTACATAAGAAATTAAGTTCCCCTTAACTCATAATCAGAGTGAGCCAAACAAAACAGTACATCAAGGTACCATTTTTCACCTTTCAGAGTGGCAAAACTTCACTGTTGGCAAGACTGGAGAAATAGCATCTTTACACATGGCTAGTGGGAGTGTAAATTGATAGAGTCTCTACAGGGAACAATTTGGCATTATCTATTAAAATTATAAATGTATGTAGCTCTTGAAAACCCTAGGGAATTTGATATAGCTATATTTACACACAGATAAACTAATATATATATATACACAAAGTTATTTATTTAATAGGAAAATTAGCAAACACCCAAATAAACCAAAGCATAGTTATATAATAAAACATGTGGGTTTAAGATAACAAGATCTGAAAACTCTGAATGTCCAAAAGAGAAGTAAGATGAGCTGTTATACATTGCAAGGAAAGAGAAATAGGAGAACAAGGAAAACAATGGTAAGTTTAATATAGACTTTATATATATATATATTTATATAAAGATACTTGAAAACATATATTTGTTTGCTTATATTTGCAATGGGAACCTGAAAAGATGTACAAGAATTTTCAAAACGTGGTTATCTTCTACAAAGTGGTAACTGAAGGGAGATGAAACCATAAGACTTTGCAATGCACATTAAAATATTTGATTTTTGAAATTTGGGAAGAATTACTTAACCAAAAACATTGTGAAATCTCTGTCCTCTTAGCATTTAGAATCTGGTGGGAGAAATAGAAAGCGAAGACACAACGAGTATGTTACATGTCATCTGATGATAATTACTAAAAATGAAAAAGTTCAGCAGGAGAGGAATAGTGAAGAGAGGGGGTGTTTGATATAAGAGGTCAAGAAGGGCCATGCTGATGAGGTTACATTGGAAAAAGAGAACTGAATGAAGTGAGAGGAGCCCATGTATATATCTTAGGATAGGTGGATCTGGACAGAAATTTTGCCTATGACATTGCCTATGACATTAGTGTTGGATTTTTGCAGAGGGACCCACAAACAAGACAAGCCCTCTAGGTCTTGAGAGGGCTCCCTGATGCTCTGCTAGTTCATGAGGATCTGTCTCTGCTCTGACTTTTGCCACCTCCCCAGTGACACTGCCATAAACAACAGTAAACTTCTTCCCTATTCTTCTGCCTGTTGCCAGTCTCTATGCTTGAAGAAATTCTTCACCCTTACCACAGTGAATGGGGAGGGCTACAGGACAAGGAACTGAGGAATCTTCTCTAATACCCTTGTGCAAGAACCTGGGACCAACATCATTTCAGGCCACAGAGTACTGAGTGCCATCCATAACCACATGGAACTGGGAGGAGCTCCTTCCCCAAGTCTCAGACTTGATCACACACCTGGCTGACCTCTTGATTACAGCATTGTAGGACTCTAAAGAGGATCCAGATAAAATGTGCCTGAAATACAATTCACCAAACTTGGCTAAAAAAAAATATGCTGTTTTTAAGCTGCTAAATTTGTAGTAATAGATATCTAGTACATTATCAATCTTCACTCTCAAGACACCGCAATGAGCCTGGATGACAGATCTTATCTCTTGCTACTGGGCGTCTCTGCTGCATGTCTTAGGGATATATGAGAGAGATGATTAAAGCCTTTTCCATATGTCACCCTTGCATGCCACAAGTGGGTGATCAATAAATATTCATTGAATGCATTTCCCACTGACAATATTTTTTAAATACCTGAAGGAGAGCAATTAGATTTTTGAATGGGTCCAAGGGGATAAAACTTATTTTGCAAATATATGAAACTGAAATAGATCACAGTGCAGTAAAATGACAACTGCAATGTGATGTGTATCTAGTATCAATTTCTCAATGGCCTTATCTTGATTAATGAGGTCCTCCATTGATGCAATCACTAGCAAAATGAAAAAAAAAAGTTCTACTTCCTCTATTTCTACTTTCAAAGACACTGCCTTTTCATTATGAATAATTAAGGACCACTCAGAGAGAAGGGTGAACTTGAAGTGACTAACTTTAAGGTCTACTATTCAAATGAAGAATAAAATATTCCTTTTATAAAACTGGTATTCTGGTTTCACTTATGCAATATAATACTTTGAAAAATAGCAACATTCTTATTCCAGGTAGATGAATCTGTCTGAGGTGTCTCCATGCTAAGAGTATTATAAGGGTTTGCTTTTGAACATTATTTGAGGAAGTTGATGAGAGTTGATGAGCATATGATGTGTTCTCTTTTCATGAATGTGGTTCTAGTGAAATTATAATACAAACATCATAAAGAAACCTCAGTGACTTAGTAGATAATGTATCTTATATTAATAAGTAACCACTCTACTTATTAAAGTGAATTAAATTGAAGTTTTTGTTTGTTTGTTTTGGCAAATGCAGTACAAATATAATAAAGGCTTTGGAATAAAAAACACAGGTTTGTGTCATAACTCCAACCACTGAAAATTATATGCCTTTAGAGAGACTGTTGATGTCCCATACTGAAGTCTCATGAAAAGAATTTTAACAGCACTAGGTCTTCATGATGTGATACTAGTATCACTGCTGCTATTTAGCATAGTACTAAAAGTTTTGGTCAATGATGTGAGCAAAGGAAAATAACAGAAGTAAAGACTGGAAGAGAAGAATTTTTAAAACTATTAAATAATAAAACCTGACAAACTGTTAAAACTAATCTGAGCATTTAGACCGAAGTACAAAAAAAATTAATAGAAGCTTCTACAAAATCAATAAGTAACCAGAAAGCTTAATTAAAATAAAACCACCCACAATATTAACAGGTGTAAAGAATATTAAACAAAAATAGAAAGTCTTATGTGGAGATAATCTTAAAACTTTAAGAGAAAGATATTCTAAGTAAATAAAGAGATATTTTATGCTTTTAAATGATTCTCTTATAAAGATGTAAATTCTTCCCCAGTTTTATTCACACATAGGCAATCCCAATTAAATTTCAGTGGAATATTTCAAAGAACTCAGTTAAGTTAGTAAAAAACTTATAGGAAAAAAGAAACTAGTCCACAAGAAAGCAGGACTTGTATTGTTGAACTTGCGATGCATCACCTGGCTAGGGGAAGATGTCAGTGTTCCTGTCATGTTCTAGTCAGTTATGGTAATTACAGTCATAATTTGACAGGAAGCTTTGGTTATTTGTCTTTGTTGTGTTGTGAACTGTAACACAGCGGTTCCAAAGTCTGTTTGGAAGAACAATGATCCGAGACAACTGCAGTGTTTCTGCTGATATAAAGTTATGTGGGAGGGTTACATACAAAATGTCTTACTATGAAGCAACAGTTTAAGATAGTGCATCATGATTACAAGGTCTGACAAGCTGAACAATGGAGTCCTCAACTGAACCCTCAGATACACAAATATCTGATGACAGAGATGGCATTACAGAATAGTGAGGACAGGATGGATCTGACAATAAATGGACAGGAGAGTCATTCATATGGATAGAAGTGGCACTGAGTCTCTCCACCAGCAAAAATCAATTCCAGGTAGATTATATACAAGTAATAGAGATCGATATGAAAGGCAACATCATAAAACTTTTAGAAGATCATTTAGGAATAATAAAAAACATTTGCAATCTTAGGATGAAGAAAATCCTTGGGGGAAAAACACAAAATATAAATGAAATAATGGATACATTTGATTCCATAGCATGTAAGATCTTTCCTTCATCAAAAAGAATCACAAAGAAAATGAAAGTTGTGCACTGGATGAAAGTAATTGTTGATGTAATAGTAGGTGGTAAAGGGTGTGAAGAGAGAGAAAGAGAGAGACAAAGACAGAGAAAGAAATAGAGAGGGATACAACAGAGAGGAGACAAAAGAGAGAAAGAGAACAGAGAGACAGACAGAACCAACACACAGAGACAGACTGAGAGAAGACAGATAGTGAACTAAAAATCAGTAAGAAAATAATCTAATATTAAAATAGACAAATGCCAGGAGGTAACAGGTTTGAAGAACAAACATGAAAAATTCAATTTTATGCATAGTTATGGCAATGCAATTTCAAAGCACAACATCCGTCAACAGTAAAATGGACCAACTGTAGCAAGCACCTACAATGAACTATTACCCTGAAGATGAGAGAACTAAAGGTGTACCGTGTGAACATTGTTGACATCAGGGCATTCAAAGGGCACAGGAATGTTCTGTTTGCTAAATTGGGTATCAGGCACACAGGGGAGCCTTATTTATCAGTTTTCTTTATCTGCCTTGCAAATAGCCTTTTGGGGCTTATAAATATTATATGTAAGTTATTATATCTCTTAAAAGGCCTGGGGTTCTTTACAGATTGTGTCCCAAGGATGGCCGAGTGGCTAAGGAGTCCAAGACAGAATGGTAACGTGGAGCAGTTATTTTGGGTTCAAGAGGAAGTCCTTTTCCCCTGAAATGCATCTCATAATTTGGATGATCAAAGTGAAATTGTATTTGGTGACTTCAAGTGATTGTAGGGAGCTTGTTTCCTTTCAAGAAATCAAGGAAATGATTGAGCTGGAGCAAATCTCCAGGTGGGGCAAAAAAGGTTTCTCATGGGGCATATATTAAAGCTATAATGGGAAAAGAACAAAAATGCTTCTTTTCATACCCCGTAAACCCTGCTTGTTCAACCCACTTCATAGGGTGGCTAAGGAAATCATAAGATTTGGATCCTATCATAAGGTTGGATTACCCACAACCTATTTGTGGGTAAGTGCATCAAACATTAGCTCAGATAGTTATCATTACCTTTTTATAGGATGGAATTACAAGGTGGTTTAGTGTTTGCTTTGCACCACTATTATGGTGATTTTCACATATATAGATCTACTAAACATGTAATCATTGAATTTACAGGAATTGGTTTTATTAGATTTATAATCCATGAGAAATTACCGGTATCGGAGTTTTTAATATTTGCAGTGTTCAAGCAATTTGTTTAATTCAGAACAGTCATTTGAGGCTTTCCAACTTCCCCACGAAGGGGACTGAGAAAACAAGTCTCCGTGGACAAGTTGTTACTCTAAACTGAGAGCCAGCTTTTCAGTTAGGGGGAGTGGGTCAAAGGGGTACTTGTGACGTTAAGAATATTCAGCTCTGTCCTAAGTTTCATCTCTTGATTTGCTAAGTTAAATTTGGTCATAACACAAACAAGCAAATGGTGTTGGAACAAATGCCACGCCCCTGATGAGCCTATTACAGGTTCGCTGAGCAGAGCATGTCAATTGGTAGCAATTTTAAGAAATTAAAGCAGAATTTGGGGCACTAAAGTCTGTCTCTCTAGGGAATGACAGTGGGGGCATTTGAAAAAAAGGGGGCCAAACCCTCCATGAAGTACAATTCAGAAATCCCTTTCTGGAATCATCTGCAGAAAGCAAAAAATTGAAGGAAAACATAAACAGATGGGACTACATCAAACTAAAAAGCTTCTGTACAGCAAAAGAGACAGCAGAAAAAACTAAAAGAAACCCAACCAAATGGGAAAAAAATTCTGCCTTCCACAAGAATGATAAGGGTTTAGTAATGCAAATCCACTAGGAACTCACACAACTAAACAAAAACAAAACAAGAAGCCCAATCAAAAAGTGGGGAGAAGAACTAGAAAGACACTTCTCCAAAGAGGAAATACAAATGGCCAACAGGCACATGAAAAATTGCTCAATGTCACTAACAGTAAGGGAAATGCAAATCAAAACCACAATGAGATACCACTTTACACCAGTAAGAATGGCCCAAATCAAAAAAACAGGCAACAACAAGTGCTGGCGTGGATGTGGAGAGAAAGGAACACTCTTACATTGCTGGTGGGAATGTAAACTGGTCCAGCCACTATGGAAGTAAGTATGGAGGACCCTCAAATGAATGAAAATGGAACTACCATTTGACTCAGCAGTCGCACTTCTGGGAATCTACCCAAAGGAGACCTCAATGTGGGTACAAAAGGACACCTGTGCTCAGATGTTTATTGCAGCACTATTTATAATTGCAAGGACATGGGAACAACCCAAATGCCCCAGAACAGATGACTGGTTAAAAAAGATGTGGTCTATATATACAATGGAGTATTACTCATCAATTAAAAGTGGCAAATTTGATGAATTTATGGAAACCTGTATGTACCTAGAAGAAATCATACTAGCAGAAATGAGCCACATAGAAAAAGACAGAAACCAAATGCTTTCACTAATATATGGTCAACCAAATGAAAGTACACAACAGGAGGGTGAGGACCAGCTGGAGCGGTCGGGGAGGGGAGGTGATGGGTTACCCCCAGGGATCTAAATGATGTGAAATATACATATATAAATAATTAAAAATAAAAAATAAAGACTATATAATGTAATAATAATGTAGACATACCAAAATTTTATAACTATCAAGGTAATTATAAAAGTCATCCTGAATACATTATACAACACAATGTAAAATAATATAGAAATTAATATACTTAGTGAATGACTATGTATGTTAATTACAGATTTAGGAGTTAAATAAAGTCTGTAAACTCAAAATTCAAATATGAAAAAAAAGTGATGCAATAAATATTTTTTCTCTGAAAAAGAAAGAAAGAAAGAAAGAAAGAAAGAAAGAAAGAAAGAAAGAAAGAAAGAAAGAAAGAAAGAAAGAAAGAAAGAAAGAAAGAAAGGGGGCCAGAAAAGATTTGGGATGATTTATGTAATAAGTAATTTCAACAGAGAAAAGCATTTTTTGCTTTTTTTTTTTTGGTTTTGAGACTAGGTCTCACTATTTTTGCCTGTGGAACTGCAGGCTCATGTTGCCTCGGGTACCATGGACTCAAGCAATCCCCAGTCTCAGCTTCCCAGGTAGCTGGGATTACAGGCCCAGTTATATATTTTTTGGAACTAGAACTTGCTATGTGCCCCCGGCGGGACTCAAACAGCAATCCCTGGTCCCGGCCATGACTTCCTAGGCTGCTGCTTACAGACATGTGCCACCATGCTGAGCCTCTGAGAAAAGCAATTTTTAAGCAAATAAAATATATGTTGTGTATTCTTTTCTGCTAAATGAGAAGTGTATGACAATATACTCTCAGGGAAAAACAATGTATAATTTCCAAATAACATGAACTGAATATAACCAGAATATGCATTTCTTGGTGTTAGGATCTCATCTCTTCCCTTCAAACCTTACTTTTATGCCCACCTTGATTACTTGGACATCGAATCATTCTAGCAATGTGTATGGATTGGGAAAAAGATAAAACTGTGTGTTTGCTGATGACCTGGCTTTAAGGTGAAGAAAAGAAAGATACTGTCATATTTTATGTATTTCTTATAGATAAAAATGTGATTTTCCAACTCTTATTGTCTTGCCAGCTATGTAGTCCCTATGGAGTGAATCAGTTCTCATTCTATTTCTATTGAGATGATGTATTGATTCTAATCCACCCCAGGACCACAATTGGGCACAGAAGTATTCTGATCATTGTCTTCATCCCAAATTGTGTTTAACTTAGGGAAAATCAGCTTTAAGCTATCTCCCTGTAAATCACTCTAGTGTACGACTTATCCATCAACTCACTGACCCATCATCCACAATTTTTGTCCCTGCATAATTGAATCATACTTTTGTTTATTGCCATCTTAATGTGTCAATGCTATGTTCTATAATTAGAACCACCTCCCCAAATCCATCTTTTCTTTCCCCCTCCTCCATGAAATGTATAGAATAAACAAGCCAGTAGTAGCCTCACAAACAAAAATCAATCCATACTAAAGTCCCTGCTGTAATATGTATTAGCTTGTCACCACAGACAAAATTTATATTACTTAAAGTTGTGTCATTCTGTGAAGACAGAGTTCTTCAGGTTTACAGTAAATAAAAATGCACATCTGTTTAGGCATTACAAAAAAAAGAATCATTTGGAGAAATATAATCCACTTACACAATGAAAAGTCTTGGAATGAATGTACAATATGCCGATAGGGATGTGCTAAAGAATAATGAGTTCCATTTCAGTGAATCTGCTTTAAAGTCCATTGACATTACAGTCAATATATTTACTGCTGGTCTGTGAACAAAGCCCCATTTTTGAACATTGGTGTAAAAGAAAAGATGTACAGGAAGATGCTATGTGTGATGTGTGATTCAGTGTTTTGTTTGTTTGTTTGTTTTAAATGTGGCAAAATGCCTGGTTAATTTCATTTCTTTTTTTCTATTTTTTGAGTTATTTAACTTAGAAAATTTGGTAAGTGAAAGGTTATTTTAATAATTAATCCTGACATATCAACTTCAAGGCAAGTCAGTCCATTTATAAGAAATCCCTTTATGTTTTCAATTCAGATAAGATAAGCCCTTCTTAGGGAGTTATTTCTTGAAGGTGCCTATTAAAAAATAGCAGGATAGAATATGCTATTTTCTATAGCCATTGGTATTATTTTTATTCTCTGCTAGAACTGTGCCTACACATGAAGCAGGGGAAAGGACTGTTTTGAGAATAAAGCGTTAAACTTCTGACATGTTCTATTTTTTTTTTCTCTTCCAGTTTACATAGTCTAGCAACTGAATTTTATGTTTAAATCACAGTTTGAAATAACCCAGAGCAGAAGTCAGCAAAGGACAACAAAAAATTAAATGAAAAGTGAAATCTAGAGTTGGATGCAAGAGATTATGTATTGTCTACCCTAAGTACTGTGAAATGTAATTAACTCTTCAGGAAAAAAATAACAAGCAAAAACAAAACTAATTAGAAAACTGAAAGATTTCCTAAGCATGGGTTTCAAGAAACTAATTATCAGAAGAAAAGAAAACATTGTATTAACGTTAACAATATCCATTTAACCACGGTATCTTTTTAAAGTGACATTCACTACAATCACAGCAATTAAACTAATGTCAGATTGCCTTACGAACCATGTTATCTTAAATTTTACCTTTCTTTGAATATTTCATAAGCCAATTTTCATAAGGTGTTGATCTCAGAAGAGTGAAATACAGTCCTTACAACTCAAAATCTGCCTTTTGTACTACTGAAACTCATAGGAGATCAGAAATATTTGAAAGAATCGGTATCTAAAATTTTCTACACAGTCTCCATATTTTGAATTTCCAAGTCTGTAAAAGCCTGGGAATATATTTTTGTAGTTTAAACTACCCAGTTTGCAGTGTTCCCTTAAAGCAGCTTGAACTGATAGAGGCACTCAGAAAAATGCCCAAATGTGCACTCAGAAAAATGCCCAAATGTGGAGCATGCCCACAATGGTCCTAAGTGTGAAGAGTGACATTTCTGATTTTTTGGATGGAATCATTTAAGTAGTTTGGGGAGTACTTTTGATTGATTTTATGAATTGTACATATATTATGCAATCCTCAAGTTATGTGTCAGGTGCTATCACAGACCAGACTGGGCTCATGCTGTGAAATGAGGAACATCTCATTTTACTACCTTATCAGTCCCCGGAAAGCTGGAGACAGAATGGGCATAAATACCTCTGAAGAGCAATAGTGTTGCCATTCCGCCAATGTTTACCTAAAAAAAGAATTCCTTAGAGAAATAGCAACCAATTTGTAAGTGAAACCCTGCCCCCAATTACCTCACAGGAACCAATAAGTTAACCTATTAACCAATTTTATTACACTCTTACCATTTGCCTTCCTTTAAAATTCATCATAAATTGTGCTATGTTCTTTATAAATACCCTTTTCTTTTCTTAATAAATCGTCATCTAATCCATTACTTCCAGTCAACCCTTAGCTGCCTCGGTTAAGTCATTTCTCTCATTGTCCTTTCTTGCACCTTGTGGTGAGCTCTCAACAACTATCTTTCCACTTTCTTATTGACATCCTTTAGCAAATAGAAACTTTAAATTCCAGTACAACTAAGTACTTTTGTGTTCCATTTAAACTGTTTTTTCTTTTACTATTTCAAGGTCATAATGAGGGTTTCCAATGCTGTCACTTAAAAGCTGATTTCTTTCACATTTAAATTTACAATAATGCAACTATTTTTTATGTGAATGACATGAAGTATGGGAAAAGATTTCATTGTTTTCCACATAGAAAACTAATTTTTTGATATAGTTACGAAAAAGAGTGTAACTTCTCCGCTCTTTTAGTGTTATCACTGTCCTCAATCAAGTGGCCATCTACTTACACAAGTGTTGCTGGACTCATGATTCTACCAGCATAAGTCTAAAAGTATAAAAGTAATGTTGCCACACAATTAGGTACTGTGATGTCATCATAAAATAACAACCAATTATCTTTCTTGACATCAAAGAAATATGCACTCAGCTTTTCAGCAAGTTATTTTGGGGAATGATATTTGATTTTATTTTGGTATGATATTTGAATTTTATGTATGTCTGAAAAATATTTGTGAGGACACTAAAATGTAGCTAGAAATATGATTTCTAGGTATTCTTTGATAATTTTTCTAGTAATCTGACCTCTCTTAAAATGATTTCTTTTTTGGTGTTTCAGAGTAAACATGCATGTTAATTATTTTTTATGAAGTTGAGAAAATAATTGCTTGTGCCTGCATTAGATATTTGAAAGCAATTATGTCATAACTCCTTTAACCCTTCCTTTTGAGTCTTTAGTATTTCGTGATTTCAAAAACTAATTAAAAATTTTGTAATACTCAAGCTAATTAATTTATTTTTGCTCATTAAACAAAAGTGTTCTATACTTAGATATGAGAGGTTTAGGAAGAACTATTTCCTTAGGCAAGAGTCCATTTAAACACCTCAAAGGTAGGAATTGCAGTACATAAATGGAGATGCATACCATTCAAAAGTAAAAGCAAATAAAAATCTTAGATGTAACCCCAAAGGGAAATGGGATGGCCTGAATATGAATCTTCACCAGAGCTTTGGAAAAAAAAAAAAACCCTCAGAACAAGATCCAAGGGTAGTATAAAAAAAAAAAAGAGGACCACAGAAAATGCCAGAGTGATAGATTAATTGGTCAATATGTCCCACTGGTAAATCTGCCTGAGCTGGGATCCCAAGTGCATGCTATCGGGAGGCAAAACGAATTTCCCTTCCAGATACAGGTGTGTGCAGCTTTATATCAATATGGCGGTCTAGCCTGGAATCTCTTTGGCATGGAGTTTGGGTGGAGTCCATAAACTTCAGTGGGTGGAATTCATTCAGGAGATACCGTTCCCCCAAAAAATAATTTATATGATAAACCATGCTGAATATATCTCCCCATGTGCAAATCGATCATAAAGCTTATGTGACTACTTCCTAAATGACTTGTCCTGGTTATGTCAACTTGGTCAAACTATCATGTTTTAGGACTTTTCTAATGGACAAAAAAAATCTTGCAGAATTGCCAGTATGTGTTTTTTTCCCCTCTATTGTAAAAATCTGAGCATGCTTGTTCAAGAATAATGGCTGCTAGATTTCAAATTTAAATATGTATGAGGGGGAAGATTTAAAGCGTGTCCTGTAGTGGAAGGCACACACACTGTCTTGATTTGTCTCCTGGGATCTAGAAAACACTTTTCTCCTCATCTAATTTGTAGAGAAACAAATTCATTAATATTTAAGCCTAAATATTAAAAGAAACAAAATCTCAAACACCAAGCCTTTGACATGAGCTATTTCTTGATAGATCTGTGCTCACGAGGCTCGTCGTTAACACTGTGACTTGACAAAACCATTCGTTCTTTCTAGGAATCATCCATGGGAATTCAGCATAAGCCTCTGGGGGATCAAGTGATTCAAACACGGGGTAACATTTGGGAGAACAACCATTTTTAAGCAAGTTTGGCAGTAGCTGGGGCCCAAACAGTGAAGAATCATTTAGCTCTCAAGTGCTTTTCAGAAATGAAGAGAGCAAGGCAAATGAATCATATGGGCAAGTTGATTCAGTTGTGTGTATAGACAGCAGGACAGCAGAAGACTAAGACCAAATAGTAGGCTGAGGATGAAGTCGCAGAGTCTATAAAGGGGAACAAAAAACGCAGAGGACACAGTAAGTTCACACTTGTCCCAATTTTTTTTGATGTTGTCTTCCAAGGGCCTGTGATATTGCCACCTCTGCTCTAGATGTGGAGTATGATGTGAGCAGAAGACACAGGAGCTCTGTCTTTATGCAACAAATGAACTATCAGATAAGACAGGCATCTGGGAAGACAATGTCCCAGAGATCATTATGTGGATAGGTTAGGGTTGTTACAGCTCCAAAGAGCTGTAGACATTCCACCGATGATCAGACAGGGCTGGTGTGTCTTCCTTGACATGAGCTCCTGCAACATAGGTGTGTGTCTTAGTCATTGTTGAATTTCCAGCAGTGAGGATAATCCTGCATGTAGTAGACCTTCCAATAAATATTAAGGTACTGTGAATGCTGGACAAATATTGAGGGAATCAGGATTGGAGAAGATTGTTTTGTTGTGTACTTATCAGAACACTTGATAAGTCCTGTGAAGGCCCAGTTTCTCTGAGGTGTGTTGATCCAAAATAATGCTTTAATTCTCTGTGACTCTTATCCTAAGCACCAAACCAGACTTCCATGATACTCTGGTTATCATTCTCTTTCTGCAGTGTCTATTTGCACCCTTCTTTGACGTATGTCTATGGATATGAACTTTCTCCAAAAAAATAAAAATACAGTAGTAATCATACTGCAGGTCACTTCTGTAAGAGCACATAAATAAATATAGATATTTGGTTAGGATGGCTATAGCAAACACTTATTATTTCACTGATACTAAATCTGAACTTTGGAAAAATATCTGTTGAGTAGACATTTACACCTCATTTTGTTCTCATAGTCATTGTTGCTGGGTCATTAATGATGAAGACATATCAGGCACATGTTCTATTCACCTTGCCATCTCAAATGAGGTTAAGATTATAGCATTCAATAATGAAGACTTTAAAATAGATGAATATTTGAAGTGTTATACACATATCAGAGGAATATTATAAAATAAAAAAAAGAAAGCAATGACAAATATTTAGAAATATGTATTGACTTTATCATTGTTACAACATCTAACTTAGGTACAGTGTAATCTTTTGACAGTGTTGTAGATTATATCTTAGTGAGAAAAACCCAGAACCTCTTGAGAGGGAAATTATCTATTAATCTACCTATCTCTCTA
>PVHY01000186.1:99587-122045 GCA_004024945.1 Uropsilus gracilis
CTATCTATCTATCTATCTATCTATCTATCTATCTATCTATCTATCTATCTATCTATCTATCTATCTATCTATCTATCTATCTATCTATCTATCTATCTATCTATCTATCTATCTATCTATCTATCTATCTATCTATCTATCTATCTATCTATCTATCTATCTATCTATCTATCTATCTATCTATCTATCTATCTACCTGGCTGACTGTCTGGCTGTCTGGCTGACTGTCTGCCTGCCTGCCTGCCTGCCTGCCTGTTTCTCTCTCTCCAGAGTAATGTGAAAACATATATATTTATTTTATTTTAGGGTTTCAGCACTATGCAGAATAAAACATTTTAGAAGAAAACCTTGCTTTTTAGCAGTAAGATCTATTACTTTCATGTTTATCAAAAATATTAGAATATCAAAAACTATCAGCAAAAATTAGATTTGGCTTTTGGACTATATCAATATTCTCTTTTCTCATGCAAAATAGAGAAATGACAGCAGATACAGTGTGAATCACTGGTCCAAATATAAACCATATGCTGATTTGCTTTTTTTCAAGATTTGTTTTACTTGACAGCTTTTCAGATAAAAGAAAAATCCAGTTCAAGACGTCTCCCAACCTTCTCCCATCCTCACCTCCAATCAAAATTAAACAGAATATAGGGAA
Source organism: Uropsilus gracilis (assembly GCA_004024945.1). Classification (NCBI taxonomy): domain Eukaryota; kingdom Metazoa; phylum Chordata; class Mammalia; order Eulipotyphla; family Talpidae; genus Uropsilus; species Uropsilus gracilis. The sequence continues at coordinate 100,243 of PVHY01000186.1, forward strand.
ATTTCTTCCAAATGGAATGGTTTTCAGAAATCATTTTTGCTTTTTAATATTTAATTTTGAAACCTGCATCACAACATGTTCCGTTTTAAATTCTGCCAAGAGAGCAGCTTCTTCAGTGTCCAGAGAGTATTCTGAAAGTAAAAAGTAAAGTAGACTTTAAAATAATTTTTAATTATATTTTTCTAGATGTAAATTGCTATACACAGACTTTTGCCTTGACCTTATACATTTTTAACTTCTCGGCTCTTTGCATTCTATGTAGCATGTAGTAGATGCTCAATAAATGTTTGTTAAATAAATGAAAACATGAACTGTGGAGAAGAAAATCTCTTACAATACCTGCATAATTAGAATGGTACATAGTTCAATTATAATGTTATTTGAGATACTCAGATCAGAGGCTCTATAAAAATACATCTTCAATAATAGTGACAAGCCTTATTATTTGAAAGTGACAACATATCTGCTGTTCCTTTAATGACTCATATGCCACAGTACATAATGTTTCTGTTTGGTAATGAAACATTGCATCTTCTAGACAGTATGCTAGACATGATGATTTAAGTGGCTGAGTTTAAAAATAACTCCCAAGCAGTCTCACTAAATGAACATGCTGTGCAATAAGGAATAAGTGAAATGTTTGGTTTTCAGGTTAAAATTATTGGTAGCAAGTCTAACCTATTTTTATATTGTGTAAAGCATTTACATGCCTATAATTTCACTCACAGATTTAAAACAAAGGTTTTATTATAACAAAGTATAAGTGAAGTGACTATTTTTCTTATGTAATGTTGAAGACCATAGACAAAAATGAATAAAATTTGTCTACTTTTGGTCAAAAAATTGGAAAACCACCAAATGCTAAAATAAGATTTATTCCTTTGAGTAGCACAATTATATTGACATAAGATGCAAGCATATTGTAACAGAGAGGGGGATATTTTTGCTGTCTTCTGGTTTTCTCTTGTTGTGTTCGTCTGGTCCAGCTGATAGAACCAAAGTAGCAGACCAGGTAGCGTAAACACAGCTTGTATGTATCTTTCCTAGTTATAGAAAAGCTATAAGATCATGGTGCAGGCAGATTTAATATCTGGTGACAGCCCTCCAACTGACTGTCTTTCTAGTCTTCTTGAGTCCTTGTGTGGTGGAAGGGGTACTGTCCAGATTCCCTATTAAAAGGGCACTAATTCCATTTATGGGGGCCTCACTCTCCTGGTCTAAGCACCTCTCAGTGTTCCCACATTCCAGTACTGCCACTGTGTAGACTAGGATTTCAGCACACAAAATTGGAGGAGCACAAATATTCAGACAGCAGTACTCATAAAATCTTTTTGCCCCGTTTAAATAACCGGTATGAGGGAGCAGGGTCTGGTCCAACAGGTGTGATGGGCATCCAGGGAGCTGCAGGAGTGGGTGATGGGGCAAGTGCACCTATAGGTCCTGGAGACTGTTGGCTGAATGGGAGCACCCAGCTAGCTCTGGCCCTGAGGTAGGACCTGTGGTGGCCAAACTGTGGTCACTGGTGGAGGTACATGTGGAATACAACCCGCCTGCCTTCTTGCAAGCCTGAACCATCACACTCCTGCCAAGTAATGAGACTCACTCTTCTTTCTTGGATCTTTCCTTCACGTCATGAGGGTCGAACACCCAGCTGGCTAAAACGATGGCTGATGGTTATCAACAAGAAACAGAAGTTCTATGTTAAAGACTTTGAAAATTCAAATGGGCAGTAATTCGGCAAAGCCCACATTCACACTGTCTGTTGAAGTGATGGTCATTTTCACTGTGGCTAAGCAAACTGAAGTCATGAACACAGTCTCTATTTATGAAGCTGGGAAGTGAAGGAACCAAAATGTAACTTTCCAGAGTACATCCTGTCCACATCCTCAAATATCAGTGGAGAACCTTGCTCCATTTAGTATGTGGAGTTGCAAGAAAAGAGGTAGAAGAATCACATGCCACTGTAGAAAAATCAAAGGGAGTCCATCTTATACCAATGTGACTAGTCATTGTCCAATCCTGGGAAGCTAGCCAGATGATCCATTGTTTTTACACAGGTGTTACCTTATGCTCAGTATCCATATACAACTTTTTTCATCTTTGCAGAACAAAGACATATGGGAACATGTCTTCCCATGACATCTAACTCCAATGTCCTATACAACAATGGCCCCAAGTACTAAGCAGGGTTTAAGGAGATTCCCGTTAGGATGAGCAAGGTGGGTCCTCCCTCAACCTGAAGCCCTGTCTATTTGTCTCAGAGCCAAGGATCCCTGCACATAAATCACCCTTAGTAAATTTCAGATGTGATTAATGGGCGTTCTTCAGACCTAAAGTACCTTCTCAATTTGGGGGAACACAATCATTTCCATGGCATGCACAGACTAAACCTGATTTTCAAACTCCAGCGTCACTCCTACCTACACACTTGAAGAGAAATCTCAGTGCTCCAGGGGCTGTTAAGAAAGGTGAGATCAAGAACCTACCTTTTCCCAAGACTGCACCTGTGGGGAGAACCTACTGTTTCTAGCAATGACAGTTTGACCAGACTCCAGGCTGTCTTAACGTCATCACATTGGAAACACCACAGAACTAATTGCTCAAACTGCTGCACAGAAATCCTGTCACAACATATAGAGTTTATTGCTTTTCCTCAGGTGTGATCACACCTCTGGATGCCCAGCTAATAATCCAGAATGCCACTAACATGTAAATTAGACAGAATAGTTAAAATCAAGTGGAAAATGGACTTTTATTGCATTCTGTGTGGAAGAAGAACCACCTTCTCACCACACGTGTTCTCTGGGCTTAATTGGTCACTGTTAATGTATTTAAATGCTAAAAAATGTGCTGACACTTAGAATATTTTTACAAGATAAAGCTGCCTTCCATTTAGATAACCTGTCATCATTTACAAAATATGATTAGAGACCTGCTATAGTCTGAAATATGGCGTAGCCCAGTTCGAAGGCTAGGCTGCAAATGCACTTGAGTTTATTCCTTACTTAACCCATCCACCTTAATCCACAGCATTCTAATGTGGAATTAGTCCCTTATTCTCATTTTCCAAACAGCTCTTGATAAGTGAAAAGACTGAGCCAGTGAATTGGGGCAAAAATTAATAAGATTAATTCCTTGTGTCAAAGACAATTCAAAATACATTTTTTTCCTCAAAGAAAAGAAAAAATAGAGAAACCTCTCATATAATCAGAATGTAAACCAGGTACTATACTCAGTAGACATTTTATCCTTTACTTTCTAGAGTTATTTCTCCATTTCTCCTGTGTCATCACTTTTTCACAACAGGTTTGTGTGTTTGTTTTATTGACGTGATAGTGGGTTATAATATCATGTGACTCAGAAGGGTAAGATCACCCTTCTTCAGGGGCATGTTGCCAACCACACTCTCCACCCAGGACCCACAGTAGTAGTTCATGGTCCAAAACGCCTCTAGCTATCTTGACATTAAGATCAAAAGAACTCAGTATGAAGAGATAAGGACACAGATCCTAAAGATACCTTTGTTTGCTCCAGTTTCCTATGCCGTTTGCAAGGGCAAGGTTGGGTGGGGGTATTTAGAATGCTGAACAATGAGCCTTTGTCTTCAGCTTGGACCTTGATCAGATGGGCAGATTCACTGCTCAACACACAACATGGTAGAAGGCCAATCCATCCGAGAGGGTGAGAACCGTCAGCTGGTGTTAAGTAAGCACAGTTAGAGACAGATTTGGGAATCTGACAGAGCATCATAGTCCCAGTAAATGAACAAAGTCTGCTTAGAGCGGACTTCATACCAACACATTCAGAGACTGAGAATCATCTGCAGAAGAAGAAGAAGAAACACAAAGATAATACCAAGCTCCTCACAGATGATGAGACACAGATGAAACCAGGAGAGTCTGAATGAATCCATAATGGATCTGACTTTTCTTTTGATCTCACAGGTTTATCTCAGAACCTAATGTACATAGAATTTACAATTTTCTATGTATATCTATGTCTGTATCTGTGTATGTGTATGTATCCAGTCTGTTTATACTGTCTATTTTTGTTATTCAGAACCACTTCTTTTGTCTTCATGAATTCACAAGTGAAAGTCCTTCCAGATGGTATTTTCTGTTGATTCCTCTAGAAGAGACCCACCCCCGCCCCAAGGGGGTTCAACTTCAGGGATCTGGAGTGGGTGGATATCATCAGGTAAGCAGACAGTTGTCCAGAATATTGCCTTCACCAGTCTTAATCTTGGATATATGAGACCTGCATATCAAAATATTGAGGCAGCTACACTTCTTATGAGCGGGCTGTTGTTTAATATAACAAGAACACATAATAAGAGAATTGTTTATCCTATTTTCTTCTGGTATTTAAATATGCTTCCAGGAGGCATAGGAATTATCACACACATTTTAGCGAAGGGTAAATAGGAAGATGGAAGTAAAATGACTTGCTTAAAGGCACAGTGGAGTCTCTGGAAAATGAAAAACTCATATCAGACTTCCTTCCCCTCAGGACTAATTCTCTATTGCACTTCCTTCCTGAACAAATACACCCGAATCAAATCATCCCTCATCCTTATCTTAACAGCATCTACTTATGTAAGCTCTGCAAATTCAAAATCCCAACAAGAAAAGGACAGAGCATTTATAGTTGTGACCCACACGATTTAAAGTTAGCTGGGAGGCTGGCAAAACACAGTTTCATGCTGAAGTTATTTCCAGAACAGCAGGCATCTCTTCAAGCAAACCAGCTAAAAGGATGTCAAACTTGCCAACCTATTTTCTCCAACACAGTTCTTCTAAGATTGAGTAGTAGAAAAATTTTATCTTTCCATATATTGAAATTCATTAACTGAATCACACACACAGTCAGACTATAAAATAGAGATCTCAGTGGCAGAATGGAATCTGGGGTAGGACCGTAGGACTTTGAAGACAGATATAGATGGGACAGACTTGGACAATTTCTTAAACTCCTTGTGCCTCAGTTTCTTCATTAGCAAAATGTTGCTAACAACAGTACCTGCCTCATAGGGCTTAATGGGGATTAAATGAGTTGGTTCACTTTAAGTGCTTAATGAAGTATGTCATTCATACTAACTGCTTTGTCAACTGTAGGTGTTATTGTGTTCTCACCATACAGTCTGATGTCTAGCACATGGCTAGCTTTTAATATTGTGAGTTGCACCCTTGAACTCAGGTAGTTTTTATTCTAGGAATAAATTTTGTTGGTAAAGTATATGCATATATATATATAATTTTACATAAATATATAAAATTTGTCATATACATGGCAAAATACTTATAAATAAGTATAAATTTTGTCATATATAATTTTGTCATATATATAAATTTGTCATATATATAAATTTTGTCATATATGTGACAAATATACATATATAAAAATATATATAAATACAATATAAACTTACATAAATTTGTCATATAAATATATAAATTTTGTCATATATAAATATATATACATTTTGTCATATATATGACAAAAATCACCAATAGCATGGAAAATGCACATGTAGGTATGTGTATTTATAATAAAATCATAGCTCCAATAAGGGCAGGCATTGGTGGAAAATAACTCTGAAGGTATTCATGGGAACAGCCGGGGCTCTTGGATTAGTCAAGGCCCCCGCCTGGGTTATTCATTCAACAAATATTTATGCAGCATCTACAATATTTGGGACCCTTTCTATAGAAGTTGACTCCTGTGATATCAGGATTAGTTTAAGATTTTCAGTGGTGGAAATGGAGATGAATGTGATACTACCCAGTTATAATATGTGGTCTCTTGAGGGTACAGTTAGAGGGGATTATGCTAAGTGGAATAAATCAAAAGGAAAAAGACAAATACAGATGGTATCTCTTTTGTGTGGAATAGAGAGAAACCAAACAAAGGGGCAGATAAAATCAAACTAATAGCAAACCCTAGAAACCTCACTATAGAGAGGTTACCAGGAGGAGGAAGAGGAAGCACACAGTGAGAAAAGCACAATGGACTATCATGGAAGGCTTAAGGGGCCTTGGTAGTGGGTAGGGTTTGGTGGCACACCTGACCCTTTACCACTTAATCACATACACTGTTGTAAACAATTACCTCAATTAGAAAATGGTGGGACATTCGATACATTTTTGCTGAACAAATGAACCAATGAATGAAATAATCTTTAAATGAATTAAAGAGGTGTTATTGCAAAATCTCTTAGCCACAAATTTTAGGAAAGGAGTGAACTCAAAATAAAAAATGGACTCAAATGAGGAAATGATACAAAAGTTCTCTAATGTAATATAACTCATAATGTCTGTATGAGTTTCTAGAAAGTGCTATAGGAGAGACAGACGTTGGACCAGGAAAGACAGTCTGGGGGGAGGTATTGAAATCAGGTCAAAAGATGGGCAGAACAGCCAACAAGCTGCATTTTAACTGCAGCTTCTTCCACCCAGTTTGCCAGTCAAATGCAATTTATCAACAGGGTTTATTTGTAAAGGAATATTAGCAGGAAAAACAAAAAGTCCTTAAAGCCACAAGTGGCAGTTATCTTACCCCAGTCACCATTTCATTCAAAAGTCCCAAATACATGCCCAAAATGGTGCCCCTTTGCCCCTCCAAAACTGAGGGGTAGGCACTCTCTCAAGTCCAGCCTTTCTCCAATATCTTCTCTTGCTTCTTCTCCAGTGCTCCAAGCTGCTTCACTTCTCCAAGGCTCTTCAAACTGCTTCAACAAATGCTGATGCACAAATCAGCTTTCCACATCCCTGGCCAACTCCAGGTACCAGCTCACTATGCCACCTTGCTGCGGTGCCACACTATCCACACTGGCTATTCTTCTGCCATCCCCCATGGCTCCTTTCCACCTCCAGCTCACTCTTTCAGGGGGCTTCCATCCAGCCTGGCCACTCTAGCTACTCGTTACCTATCTGCCATTTTCATGTCTCGCCTCTCCCCAAAAGTCTCTAGTCTCTGCCCCTTTCCTTTTATCCCCCCTCTCTCTTTTCTTCCTAAAAGCCAAAGGCTCCAATTTCCCCCTATACACCCTCTTGTTAATACATTTCCTCTTCACACCTGGGGTTTGAAACTAGATAAAAGTATCCTTATCTTGTTTAGGCCTCTTTTACCTTTGTGTTTTTTAGACACAGCTAATGGCATTATTAGTGCCTATATTTTAATAGTGTCCATGTTGAGGTCCCAGTTTCAGTATAGCTAGTGAGTGGAGGAGTGTGGAAAGTGCTAATCATTTTTAAAAATGATAAGGAAGCTTATTCAAAGCTACTACAATAGGTGAGAGAAATGGAACGCAACACCAAATACAGCAAACATAGCTGGGAACATATAGTTCAAGTGAGGAAGTCTGTGTACAGAAAGTTGCTCAGTTCGAACAAATATCATAGTTTAGTTGATGGTGAAACTATCCACACAGGATGCTTGCTAAGGCCAGGCCAGACCTTGCTGTCAGGGCTTAGGGTTGAAGAAGTCAATCAAGAATGAGGTACTTTTGGCCAAATGGCTCCAGCAGAACTCTTGCTAAGACAGCCCCGAATCAAATCTTGGCTCAAAGAGGCTCAGAGAAGTCTCAGTAAAGTTTGAACAGGGAGGGAGTTTTTTTTGCCAGACATACACTGATTACGTCGCTACCATCTTTCTCATCACCATGTCAGCAAACGTTTGTACAGGGCCAGTACTGGCTGGACCAGGGGCTGATGCCAGAAAAGCTCCAAAGTGGAGCAGAGCAACTTGGAGGATCTCCACGAGAAAGCATGCTGGCTCAAGTCATACCAAGTCCTGAGAACATGGGAAGATGGACTGCCTGGGAAAGATGTCTTTCCATCTGGATACCTTCAATTTCCAGCATCAGCCAGGAAAAAGCACCGTGTACCTCCTGTAAATGGGCCCATGGGCTCCTTTTGCGATCTTCGGTAATTTAGTGAGGTTTTTGTTCTTGACCATGAAATGTGCTCCAATCAGACCTTTCAATGGCGCGGTGATGGAAGAGGTTATACATATGCTCCTCTTTTATGGGACGGTCGCAACTACTTAAAAATCAACATAAATGATAGCTTGAAGAATGATAGCTTGAAGACAACCCACAAAGATAATGGAGACATCAGATCACCATGTTTGATTACTACCACCTCATTATCACTTCCACCTGTGCTTTAAGAATCTAAGAACCTATGGGTGGGGGGGGGGGGAGAGGGTGATGTCAGAAATAGCATAGCGCACAGCACATTCCCAAATCACAATACTAACAATCAAGGGTCCTAGGAATGCTTGACATTGTCTTTTCCCATTTAAATCCAAGCCCCAAGGAGTATTAGACACCTCACATACCAGGAGAAAAAAAGAAGCCCAAATGAGGAAAAGTCAGTTGCTGTCTCACTGTCACCCGGAGTCCCAGCATTTGACTTGCCAGTCTGCATCAAAAACACATGAAGGCTTCCCTCACTTTTCTTTTTCTTGGGAGGTGTTACTCTTCAGGCCAAATTTAACATTTGCCATATGCCCAAGTCCTAAGATTTCTTGATATGTATTCTGTCTGCACTCGCAGAAGTGCCTTTTGCTTTGGGGAGCAGGGGGAGCCTCTTCCTTCCCAGTTGCTTTCAAAGTCTGGTCCATTCACAATAGCCATGATTTTGACCTTGTTGTAGAGAGGGGAAATAATTTTAGTGTCTTAAAATGGGACTCTACAATGGTTGTTCGATGTAGAAATCATGTCTGGTGATTATCAAGTGTGTGATTTCACGGCGCTAAAAGCCCTCTGAATTGGGCCCATTTCTGAATAAAGATTGCAACTACTCTCCCAAACACCTCTGATCTGCTGGAGACCCAGGTCTTAAGTATACTTTCTGGTCTTTTTAGATTCGGATCACATTTGCTTCTCAAATTCCTTTTCTTTTATGAAAGCCCAGGTGATAACGGGTAGGTAGCAAATATAACCATGGGTTTCAGCCAGGGAATGCAAGCAGGGGACAGGTTTCCACCACGACACTTTCAGCATCCTTTCTCTCTGTCGACACTTTCCTACTGGGATACTAATGAGAAGGTAGGACCAGGTGTGAAAGGGAAAAGATGCGAAGGAAAGGGGGTAAATGGAAAATTGGACAGACTCTGGCAGCATTTTAATTTCTGAATATTAGAGAATTTTCCTTCAGCAAAGCTGTCCTATGTCAATCTGCGATTCCTTTAGGATTTTTTGGTTGTATTTGCATATGCATAAGCAAATTGTAGCTGGCTGATCTGCTGCCAGAGAGAGGATCCTAAAACACTGAACAGACCCCTATAACAGAGAGAGCTGACTGAGGAGGGGGGCAGTTTCTACAGACAAATACTAGGGTATTATATACCCTAGTACATGACAGAGCACAGAGCAATTATAAGAATTCAACCTGGGGTATCACAATCCAGGTGGGTCTGTTGTCATTCACTCCAGGTCCTGCTGTGTACTCTTGAGGATGGTGTTGATTATCAACAGGCAACAAATGAAAACATTTGCCCCTCATCAATTTTTAATCAGGAAATGCTTGTTGGTTGATGAAAGATTGTGCAATACAATGCTAAAATGATAATGCACACCACAGAAAATGAAATCACCTACGATGTTAAAATTGAATAACAGTTCTGATTAGACAAAAATCATGAAATGAATTCAAAGAAAAAATCGCTGCCAGAAGTACACAATCAGCTACTAATAAGGAAGTGGTGGGATTTTGGGAACTTTATTGATCGGCTGTCCCTGAGAACATTCTTAAAGAGTTGTCATCTTTACAATGAACATGATCAAGACCTAATATGTATTGATAAAGCTAGGCTAGTGGTTGGTATTGGGAAAGAACCTCAGGATTACCAGATGGCAAGTCATTGATGATGCAAAAGAGGATGCAAAGATGAAAATGAAATCCTAGAAAATCTGCAATTGCGTGGGGCTCAACGTTCACACTTTAGGTATATGGAAGTACAATACAAGGTCCAGAGAGAGAGACTAGACTAACTAACATGCCCCAGGACCCCAAACTTTGTTGACCCCAGTGGCAAGACTGTTTCCATTTGTGGAAAGAGAAACAAGAGGTAAGAAACCAAGAGCAGACTTACCACCTTAAGCAATCCCCAAGTGGCTCCAAAGAGCAGCATGCCACATATCTCAGGAAAGTCTTTCTGGACTTAAAAGCAAGACTGTGAACCAGTCATGTCATTTGACTTTCAAATGATCTCTTGAAGGATGATTGTCTTCTAAATATTCAGCATAAGGAGATCTTTCCATAAGGCCAACTTAAAGCCAGGCTTTCCCTGGCCAATAACTTTAGAGATTATTATGTGAGTTAGAATATTTCAAATCCAAAAGGGCTATCTGTAGAAAAAAAAAATGTCAAAATGGTCAGCTGGTACCACAAATGATATGAGAAACCCAGTTCTCAAGTAATTTTTGGGGAGTGGGTGCAAATAAATACAATATGTATTAAACATTTTTTTCTGTGTCTTGAAGGACAGCTATAAAGGGAAAAATTGAGCACACAAGTTCTAAGAAACAATCATCCAAAGAGCTAGTAGACTTGTTTCTTAACATTCACGTGACAGGCCAGGCACGGTGGCTCGTGCCTGTAAGCTTCAGCCTATGAAGCGGCTGGGGCTAGGGATTGTGGTTTGAGTCCTGCCAGGGGCCCGTAGTGAGACCTAGTTCCAAAACAATAGCTGGGCGTGGTGGCACACGCCTATAATCACAGCTACCTGGGAAGCTGAGGCTGGGCATCGCTTGAGTCTGTGATACCCTGGGCAACGAGAGCCTGTAGTTCCATAGGCAAAAATAGCGAGACCTAGTCTCAAAAAAAAAAAAAAAAAAAAAAACATTCACATGACAACTGGAAAAATCATTTAATGACATGATTTCTGTCTTTTCTACCTATGTAAGGGAATAACACCAAGAAGAATTTTGAGCTTAATGAAACTTGAGAGGAGTGAAGCATCTCCAATTTGGGAAGGCAGTTGAGTGCTGACCCAACATTATAGTGTATATCAATTTCAATACCACCATTATCATTATACCCGGTGTGGTGAAATTGGGGATACGGTGGTGAAATTGGGGGGGGGTATGGACCAAGGAGCCTTTGTGCCCTGGTAGGTGGAGACTTGAAGAAGGGAAGCCAAGCCTTCTCATGAGACAAACTGAGAGAGGTGATTTAGGGAGGAGAGAGGAAAGCTGGAAGAAGGGAGAGAGAATGGAGGAGCAACAAGGAGGATCAAGTCCTTGGAGCTGCTGCTGCCATATGTGGCAGCAGAGAAGGGAAGGAAGCCAACGTGGGCAGGGAGGGCAGGGAGGAATCTAAGGAGTGGCTGGGTTTAAAGGACCAGCTGCTCCCATTTGTAAGTTTAGTTAAGTTCTCTGTTTTGTTGGTTTTGTTACCCAAGTTCACTGGGACCTGGTGATTTCCAAATTTTCTATTATTTCGAAGTGGTGCCCTGATATCTAAATCAGACAGCAATGTTTTGCTTCTGAAAGAGTACTCTGTCTTCTTTCACTTAGAGTTAGTCAAGCTGACTTGCTTCGCAGAAGGTCTTAGACAATGCTAAGTCATCCTAACACTTGAAGAAGGGACTGGTCTACTCCCTTTGCTTAAGTCACGGTCCTGGAGATTCTGCCTTATTCTCTGTGGTTGAATCAGAAGTTTCCCTGGAGCTATAAGAAGTTAAGTTTTCCTCTTGCTATCAGGAAGTGACTGAGCACGAGGAGGCCTGGATTACTAGTTATCGATGGAATGAACCTAATTCCTGCCGTTGGAAAGTGACTTCCATGATTTAAAGTAAAAATAGGTGAGAAAGGAGGACTGTTTTGCTCACCAAAAACTTGCACCTTCTCAGTATTTGCCTCATATTCACACAATTCTAGTTCTTTTGGGACCCCGTGACCCCCATTTTTGATTCAGCTTTGAGTGTTCTGTGATTTAGCATAATTAAGAACGAAAAGTAACTTAAGCTTGTGAGATTAGGATATGGACGTCAGACATCAGTGCGGCCTTTGCACTAACACGCTGAAGAAAGTGACTAATAGTGATTGAAACCCCACCTCCTCCAGAAGCCCTGGTTTATCATGCAGGCAGGCAGTCTCTTCGACCTGTATTTCCTTTCTTTTTGCAATATGTGCTTTTGATGATGCAGCTGCTGGGGAAAGGCTCCTACTAAAACACAAAACAAGGTAAGCTGTTTCTTATTTGTTTGAATATACAGGAGTCTGGTGACAACCAATTTTCTTCTTTTACATCTAAGAGATGGAAAGGTCAGGTGTTAGGAGGGATTATGAAGAGTTTAGGAGGCAAACACTCCCCTCCCCCACCAGAAGCCTTATCAGAAACAAGCCCAGCTTTCTCCCCTAAGCCTCTCCCAGGGGCCTCACCTTCAGACTCCATGACTGGCGGTCCACTGTGCGTTTCGTTTATCATCAAGCAGTATCTTTGAAATGCCAAACTTTATTTATTGATCTTACAATTCTATGTTATCTCCGACAAGCCCAGGGAAAAGTAACACATTTTGTATGGATTAATCCTTGTAATGCTACACAACATACACCAAGAGATAACTCAAGCTCACTTTGTCTTCTCATTATCTAGACAGACGTGCCTTTTTTTAAGTCATCAACAGAGGTCATCGCCCAAATGCCCTTGTGGAATATTCATTAACCAAATAACTAATTTGAAATGGACCTTCAAAGCATTATTCATTTCCCCATCATTCTCTCAACATCAGTTTAAATGCTTTGTGGGTATAATGATTAGGCTGATGTTTAATTAATTGTGAAATTGTGAATTAAGGCGAAGTTGAAAGATAAATCATCCTTCGGTGCATGACATGGAAAGAGAGCATGCCAGAAAGGGCAAGCGGGCTAGATCAGTGGCTTTTGTTGGTGATTTTTAACAACTGTCCCTTTATTCATGGTAACATGACAGTATCCGACTTTAAGGTCAACCTTTGTGAAGCTCAGTTGATTTGTTCATTCTTTCTTGGTGGATATCAGACTCCTCATTGCATCAATGAAAAGAGGCTACAGGTCATTGCACAAATAGGCAGTTCTAACCTGTTACTCGTGCTAAGTTTTATTGGTGAAAAAGTCAAGTAATCACAGATGATGCAGGCATGGGTATCACAGACATAATCTGGTTCATTGGGGACACATTCCAGTTCGACCTTTTTGCCATCCAGTAAGTCAAGTTTCAATTGCAAATGGCGGCCATGCCTGATCTGCTTTTCTGTCCTCATGGCCCCATTGTGCTGGCACCTGTGTGATGCAGGGCAGTGTCAAGCAACCTACATTGTTTACGGCTTTGCATATGTCCACGTTTTTCCCTATTTGAAGATTAAGCCTTGACTGCAAGAGGCAAGCCATACTCATCTCAATGTGCTCAGTTGGGCTCTTATGACTTTGCATCAAGTTGAGCAGACCTGACTTCAGGCTTGCAGTTCCCTCTGCCAGGAGCACTCTTCCTCCCTGAACCTCACCCAAGATGAGCTAGGCTCACTCCTCTGCTTCATTCTGGCTCTTGCTCTGATAACACTTCCTCAGTGAGAATTCTCTTGATCCTTGTCTTATTTCCTTTGCAGCACTAGAACATAGATTGGTTTCTAAATAACAGAAATGTTTTGCTTATGATTTTGAAGGCTGAAATCTGAGACCAAGGTGTCTGAATGCCTCGGCCCTCTTCTGAGTTACAGTCACAAACCTCTCATCTGCTCATGTGATGGAAAGAACGATTTTCAAAAGGACATTCATATCATATGAGGGGTACTCAATTGCCAAAGGTCCCACTGCTCAATCCCATTACATTGAGGGTGGGTTAGGATCTCAACAGCTAGATTTTCAGGTACACATTCAGTTCGTAGTAACTCTTTTATATAGAGTTGCATTTTCAGCTCTCTCACACCTCCCCTGTTATTTTTTATTCATAGCATCTTTCACAACCTAATACTGTATTTGTATTTGTTTGTCTATGTTTGTTTTTATCATCTAGTACATGTCACCACCACAGAGAAATAAAATGACCTATTCTCACAACTGTACCTCTCCCTTCTGCTGGTGCTTAGTAGGGGCTAAATATTTGATTTAATAAAATAATAAATGATTGGGGAAAGGAAACTTTCTTTCCACTGTGGTTGCCAAATTCTCAGAAAATTCTATTTCACCTGGGAGCTTTCCTCTGGGTTGATGGTCTAATGGACACATCTACTCTTCCTGGAAAGGAATAAGCTCTACATCCTCCTCCTCTTCCCCTCTCTGGAGTACTGCCTCTGAAAGGCATCATCAAATTATGTTTCTCTCTCTTAAAAAATTAGGCCTGGAACAACCCCTAGTCAGCTAGTTGCGTGGTGCTACCTCTTCTGAAATAGAATGATGAAACCTGTCCAATTTTTTTGAGATGAGCAAGATAGCGCCTTTAGTACACCATTGTCTCAATATCAGGCTGATTTGAGCTTCTTCAAACCTTCTTACTTAGTCTCTTCGAATTACCTTTCGGTCCTATGACAAGTATATTTTCTATATAACAGCCACTAGTAATATTTTTATTTCTAATGGATAGATGAATGACTGGATCAATCAGTGAATGGATTAACCCGTGAATGAATCCTAAGTTGATAGGAGATGATTGCATTCTTACCAGTTCTAAGACCTGGAGGGTGAACTGTTGATCTATTAGACCTTCTTATTTTGTTCATTGTTGAATTTTCAGTATTGTAGATTTCTTTCATTCTTCAAGAGTCAACCAAAACATAAGGGAGGTGGAGAAAGTGGATACAATGTTAGCACCCAACAAGAATTCAGTTGTCTCCAAGGATGCCCACAGAAGGCCAAGTTCACTCTTGAATATGTCTACACTTCACAGTAAGGAAAGATAACTCCTCCTTCAAAGCAGCAGGAAAGAACTGTTTTATACCTAACTGGATCTTCAAGCCCTTGCAATGTCGCCTCCCCTTACCTGCGCACAGCTATTCTAACAGGAGCAGCCTGGCTGGAGAACACAGTCAAGTGTATAGTACCTTGGATAATGTGCATTAAGAAGTCACCTACCCTGAGGCTTGGCTGAAGCATGCTTATTGTTAACTCAGCATGATGGCTATTGTGGATAAACAAATCAAACAAACTCATGGGTCAATCACTCTGAAGAACACCCTGCTAATTTTTTTCTGTCTGAGAAAGTACCAGGAATTTTTTTCAAATAAATCAGAGGCTTTCAATCAGCTCAGCCATTTTGATGAACAAGTGGGTCATTTGTTTTGAACACTTGGAATAATGGTGATGAGGTCTTTAAGTGACAGAGAATTTAGAAGGTACCATTTCCATATTTCACTCCAGAGTGGCATATCCCTTAGCAACCAGAAATAAATTTAACAAACTCCATCTCATCCTGAATGAAACACAGCGTTGCCAAAACATACCAAACATGGTAAATACCAGCTCTGAATCAGGTCCACCCTCCTTTTAAGAAAATGACTATTCAGGGAAGTCCCTTGTGGTTTCTTCCCGAGGTTGCTCTGTTCTTTGCCGGGATAATCGGATGAAGCAGCTGACTGAGATTAGAGATCAAGACCTTTGGATTTCATGAGTAAGTAAAATCTACTTTGACTCCCTGGTCAAAAATATAAGAACCCAACATGGGGTTACGTCATTTCCATTGATCAAATACAGGCTAGAAAACTAAAAGACACGAAATAAAAATTCTTTAACATAGCTGAATGAAATATTATCTTAGCAAATACAAAACATAAATAGAAAGTTACAATATCAGAAATGAAACACAACCCTTCAAGTGGAATTAACTTAGCTTTTAAGACAGTTACATTCTATTCTTATTTCCTTAAATGTCCTGAAAGTGCCAACAAGCAGCCTCAACGCAGGTCTTCAGTGTAGCCTCTACAAACCACTGGTCTAGCTTTCAGCTCCACCAGTAAATGTGTCAGGAAATCTAAAGGTAGGAGAACTGGAGGGATTATTGTGCTAGGTGCCCTGACATTCATGCATGACTCCTGATATTGACCCTTTTCCTGATTTGATCTGCTCTCCTGATCTCCTTTGCTGCCAACATGTAGGTCAGGTAGCTCCTTGCAGCTGCTGTAAATATGAGCCTTCACTCTCTCTCTTCTTGTCCTGATTCCTTATCTGTAGAAGAACAGAGGGCCAATAGACTACCAGCTCTAACTGTTCATTGCTGGAGCATCAGCATTCCAAGACCCTTGTCTTGCCACACCACAGCACGCTCTTCCTCCTTGTTCTAGAACCTTGTCTTCAATATTTATTTGATATACCTTCTCCTGTTCTAATAGCACAGTTATTTTCCCCCTTAAGAACTCAATCATGTGATTCTGGAGGACCCGATCTCCATGGTCTGCCTCTCTAACACATGCTGGTACATGACTTCATGTACCAGAACTCAAGTTCAATTGAAAGAGGATCTTTGTGCCGCAAATAGTAGGAGAGATGCCTTTGATGAGTGAAATAGTACTCCTTAAAATTCATGGCCACCAAAAACTCAAAATAATGGCTTATTAGGAATAAGATCGTTGCAGATATAATAGCATTAAGGATCTAAAGAACAATCCCTTCCTAGGATGACTTAGAATGACTTAAATCAGTGGCTGGTAGTCTTTCACAAGAAAGGAGGAGATTTTTTTTTCCCAAGGGACAAAATATGTATCATGAAAATATGTTACCAAATGAATCAGTACAATATTTAAGTCAATCATTCATCTATCATCTACTTTAATTGAGAGAATAAGTAAAAGGTCTTATTTTGCTACAAAAAATAGCCCACTAACATTCCACTATATTAATCATACTGATGCATTTGATACTCTAAACACATTTTTTCTCTTTTTAAAAAATTAGTGATGCATCATTATTTTACAACCTGTTTGTTTTTCAAAATATAGGTTTTCGCCCTTCAGTTTCTCCCCCCACAAAAGCACTCACAGTCCTCCCCTATATGCCATGAGGCTTTCCTCAGGAATGGGAGATTTCAAAAAGAGACAAAGAGGGAAAATACAGAGCAGAAGGCAGAGTGGAGATGTAGGCAGAGATTGGTGTGATACAACTAAAGGCAAAAGAAAACCTATAATTTCTGGCAAACCCCAGAAGCTAGGAGAAAGGCCTGGAATAATTTTTTCTCAGAACTTTCTGAAGGAATCAACCTGACTGACACTTTGATTTCAGACTTGTGGCATCCTGAATTGTAAGAGGATAAATTTCTGTTGTTATAAGTTGCCCGTTTGTGCTGATTTATTACAGCAACCCTATGGAACTAATATACTGGACTTGCGGAATGGCATCTTGCCTGCCAGATAGAATGTGTCCTACGAATGGAGGAGGGAGGAAGTGAGCTTCCATCATCACAGAGTCCCTGAATTCAGCTCAGCTTGAAATCAGCCATATCCTACCCGATGCTGGAGCCAGTAAATGCCCACCTTTTCATCTAAATTCATTTGAGATAATTTTCTATCAATGACAGTGAAAATTCTCCTCATGAAAACATGGAGAAAACCTTATTCATGTCTCAAGGCTTGGCGGTGCCAGTCTCTCCACAAAGCCTTCCCTGGGCTCCCAGTCTGAAAGGTTGTTTCTCCCTTTGGGCTACTACAGCTCTGTTCTCTCCTCTCAGGAGATTATTCAGCTCCTCTTATCTCCTTTCTTAGAACTTTAGCTCTGAAGGCAAGACCCCTGCCCTTATCTTCTTCTCTTTGCTGCTATTCTATTTACATAGCAGGTGCGTATTTGATAAGCAGATAAATGAAAATTTGAAGGAATAAAGACTGGGATTTCCATGTGAGCGTGCAAAAAATTACTTTGTATCACACACTCTCCTAGTGTCCTAATCACACCAGACACACAAATCCCAAAACAGGTTTTCAGAAATTGCCTTCTAAGGAAAAGTCACCAACCACCAGGACTGATGTGAGTTATTGGCCAGCCTAGTCACTCTGAAGCTTTTGTTAAAGGGTACTTCAGATCTGAAGTATCTATTGTCTTACTGTCTATTGCTTGAAACCCTTCGATGACTTTCCACTAATCTCAGGAAAAAGTCCAAATTTCTGTTTCTGGCATACAAGGTCCTTTGAAATCTAGATCCTCCCTGTACCTTTAGTATCACCTCATCAGATTCCTCCACCTTGAATCCACACTCTGGTTTCTCACAGTTCCTTGATCCTGTCAAGATCTTTACCTGCTCTCTTCTCTTCCCTTGGCTCTCTCTTCATACATCTCTCTCTGCCAGGTCTTTGTGCTTCTGGAACAATCACCCCCACAATTCTTTTCACCTGCCTTGCTCTTTCCTTTGCTTGGACATTGTTCCTCCAGGACCCTGTACCCCTGCTCCCCCACCCTGAGGCCTCCTTAGCAACAGGTCCCCAGAATCTCTGTAGTTGTCTATCATAACTCACTACACTGCGCAGTAATCACCCATTTTCTTGACAGTCACCATCATTACCCTGCTTAAACCCTGCTATTTTTACTGCTGTTACATTCCTAGCACATAGCACATAGCACATAGTAGGCATGTTTCTTACTTAGACATCTGGTGGTCAATGATAACATAAGGACACATATAATGGAGAATTGAAGAGTAATTTTCCGAGTTTAACTTGGTCTCAGGCATATCCTCTGTTCATTTCTTCAATCTCAAGTAGTGAACTGACTTTTCTATGCTGGTCAGAGAGGAAGAGAGGGAATAAGGACTCATCATCTTTAGAGCAAGGGACATGGGACAAGTCTAATGTATCATTTCTGTTCCTCTACTCATGGGAATAATAGAGGGGGACTGTTAAGATATGTCTAATATTTTAAAAATGGACAAAAATGCTAATATCCATGGCAAGACCATGTGATAATTAACCAAAGAAGACTGGGTAATGGGGCCTAAACACAAAGTCTGTGAACAGGAGACAATACCATGTTCTATTTCTAACTTCCCAATGGATCTGATGAAGAGTTGCACTTCTACTTGAGGGTACACATGGTTATGGACCTCTTTCTGATGGAAAGAGCAGAACATGGATCTCTTTCTGATGGAAGAATTAAGAATGGCCACCAGATTGTCAGTCTTCTTTTTCTTGTCTCAGCAAGTGTAGAAATCTAGCAGTCATGGAAGAATCTGGTGGGTTTTGTAGAGTTGGTATCAACAAGAAATTAACTTCTTGGTAGAAACTACTGTAAGTTTGAATGCTATAGTAACAAAGTATGTTTTGACTAAAATGCTGCGTTATTCACATTTTAATCTCTAAGACCTAAGATGGTGTGTGCACCAAGGAGCTACACTATAAGGGCTCATTGAACGAATAGACACATGAAAGCATGAATGAATACAAAACAACTAACTCAGAAGTCTTCTCACTGCAGACCCTCACAAATCAGAAAATAGATTCTGAGGATTAAGAAAATCACATGTACAATAGATACATTCAGGTATAACGTCATTGAGTCTCCTTACTTCTTGCAGTAGAAGTAACTTTGCCAATAGACCTCAGTTAAGAGCACACATGTTTTATAAGCATCATTGCTCATAACTCAAAGCTCTATGATGATCTTAGGCACAAATGGCTTTCTTCAAAATATCAGAGATGGAGGATTCATTGATATTGGTCTTAGCTGCTCAGCGGGATTTAAAATTCTCTTTAATGAGTCAGGAAGTAGCTTGCAAGTCAATCAAATCCATTAAGTAGCATTAAATCAGGTGGGGATCAGTTTTCAAAATCTTTTGGTAGAATTTTGTGACTGTGTGACTATAGGCACCTGGTTGGAAATAACTGCCTGGTGTACTCTGTTATACGCCCATCTCCAAGTGGCCAGAATCCCACAACTGGATGTCAATATTGGAGACAGGGGCATTCTTCTCTAGTACATTGATTTTAAATTAAATTAACTCTGATCTTTAGGTCATCTCCAACATTATAAAAGCTGAATGCCTCATTAATGATGAAAACAGCAGGAGTAAATGTATTGGAGCAGGTTGAGCAATTTAAGTGCTTTGCAACACAACTAGTGCAAAGCCATGTTATGGCAGGCTATCCAATTAAGAGCTTAGGTCCAGACATGCTTATAGGGAAGAACTGCTTGAGTGTGAGTCTTAGAGAATACTTAGGATCTTCATACCCTTTATTCATGTATCCATCTACTGTGCGCACACGAATTTCATTTTCCACTAGAATAATGATGGTCCATCTTCTTCTGGAGCATTCTCCACTTTCAGAAGAGTTATCTATTGCTTCATAACACATTATTCCAAAATGCAGTGAGTCAAATCAAGAATATTTATTCATAGTCTTTATAAGTCAGGGATCCAGCTGGGTCTTCTACAAGGCCACAATGTGCAATCAAGATGTCAATTGGGACATTAGACATCCCGAGACTTGAAAGACAAGACTATTTGGAAAAGGATCCACATCTAAAAAATAATCATGTAGTTGTTGGCATCCAGTTCCTTGCAGACTGTCAGGAGCTGCCCTAGGTTTCTTGCTATGTGGATCTATTCATAGGGTAACTCAAACATGATGACTTGACCCATCCTGCAAACAGGGAAAAAGTAGCCTATAAGAAGCAGAGAGATAGTAAGATGGAAGTCACATGCTTTTATGACCTAATTCTAACGTGATGTTTTAACACTCTTGCTATAGTTTATTCATTTGAAGTGAGTTGTTAGACTTATCCTTGGTCACAGGGGTGGCAGTGGACATGAATACCAGGAAGTGGGGATAGCTGAGGGGCATTGGGATGGTGACCTAGTAGAAAGAGCCAACTCATGGTCACAGAAATTACTTCTCAGACATTCTCCCACTAAAAGAGAAGACTGGATGGATATGCATTGGTGAAGCTGTATTTTGTGAGTGAAAACACTTTATGATAGACTTTCATGCTAAAATGAAAGAAATTCGCATTCTTCTTTATCATCCTCGATGGTAGTAACAGTTGATACATAATATAGTTCTTATTACATGCCAGGTGTTATTCTGATTACCTAAAATATATGTTTCATCTAGCACTCCCATAAAGCCTGTAACGTTATTATTCTAGCTCCATCTTAAATATTGAGCTGGAGGTATAGAAGGTAAATAACTTGCCAAATGTCACTCAACTAGTTAATGAAAGAAGCAGAATTCAATCAAAGCACTCAAGCTCCAGAACCCAGGCTGTCATGCATGATATTTAATTTCTTTTCAAAGATGTTTTGAATTACTTGCAGTTATGGGATGAATTGCTTCCCTTTCCGATCCCCATGTTGAAGTACTAACCCTGCGAATCTCAAACTGTGATACGCAGCTTGAGAAATTTAAAGAAAGGATCTTTAAAGAGGTAATTAGGGTTCGATGGGTCATTGTGATGAGCTCTCATTTGAAATGGCTGGCATCCTTGTAGAAAGGGATTATGACCAGACACCAACAGAAGGAAGAACATGCGATGACAGGGGAAGATGACTGTCATCTACAAGCCAAGCAGAGAGGCTTCAGCAGAATTCTGTCCTGCTCATGCCTTCATCTTGGTCTTTCAGCTTCTGGAATGCTGAGGAAATAAGTTTCTGTTTCGGTACCCAGTCTGTGGTATCTGTTATGGCAGATTTGGTACACTACTATACCTGTCCTCTGGAACATAATGTCCCAGGATGATGTGCCATGGGGTAGCTGTGGTTTCCAGTATCCCCTGGTGAACCCCAGGGTGACTATCTCAGGTGTGATGGAAAGCACTTAGGGGTTGGCAGTCAGAGCCAGAACGATCATCAACATGTAAAATTAGGCAAACCATAACTTCTCTGTAAAGTGAGGGTAATAAGACCCAT
>PVHY01000186.1:122145-220276 GCA_004024945.1 Uropsilus gracilis
CCTCTCCCTCTCCCTCCTTCTCCCTCTCCCTCTCCCTTTCCCTCTCCCTCTCCCTTTCCCTCTCTCTCTCCCTCTCCCTCTCCCCCTCTCCCTCTCCCAGTCCATGTCGTTCTGGACAAGGGTATAAAATAATTCCCAGGATTTCTTCAGTGCAGACATTCGCTACATGGATACATTGCAACTCTTCTCCATACTACTCTAGGCCTTTACTCCTCTTCTTTCTGCAAAGACAAAGAACTCAAGAGAACTTCCAAATGGACCAGTTTTCACTTTATGAGCATTTTTAGAATGGCAATGATTCAGAAAAATATTAAGGCTCATTGCAACAGAGTCTCATCCGCCACAGTAGAGTCTAGTTCAATTTAATCGTGCTTACTGAGTACCTAATGCCAGACAACATACCTATGAACTGTCATTCAGTGACTAATGTAATGAAGGCAATTTCAGCTGGCATCAAAGCAAGACAAGTGAAAGAATGGAAGGAATATCAATACCTTGCATTTAATATTGATCGAACTGCACTGGAAGTACTGCTTTCCACTGTAGTTAATGTTTTTAAAATAGAAATTAACAAGTGCTCATGGTTAATGAGATGTCGAAGTCAGTTAGACTAAAAACTAGAGAGGGTATAGTGAGTATTTTGAATTCCTGGAAATCTAAGATGAGGCAGGAGGGCACATCTTTGTTACTCTCAGTAGTGAAATCATGACTTCTAACGAAGCCAATTCAGTTGAACAGAATCAAAAATGTCTTCTATGAACTGAAAACGCTGTTCCCCTGAAACTCAGGTTGAAGCCGAAAGTGATTATATTTGAAGCTGGGGCTTTGGGGTGGGAATTCCAGGTGAAGGAGCTCATTAGAGTAATCCTATAGCACTGGTGGATGTGGGAAGAAGAGAGAAATCCCTCCAAGTGCACCCACGAAGGAATGGCCAGATGAGGAGGTAGAGAGAAGGCATGGTCTGGGAGTCAGGAAGAGGTCTCCACTCAAACCCACTGGTTTAATACCTTGGTTTCTCAGCATTCTCAGATACAGAATGGTGTGGAAATAAGCAGTGGTTGAAGTCACTAGATCATGATATTTTGCAATAGCAACCCAAAGTTCCTCAGACAATACCCAAAATTTAGAATCCTATAGTTTGATGAATATTGAGGACCAGGCAGAGGACATGTATGTAGTGGGTTGGAGGTCCTAGTGGCTGGGACTACTCTATTGGGTTTGAGGTCAAGTGACTAATGTTATCTCCCCTTCCTCCTCTGAGAATCTGTGGTTTTATGTCCTTAAGCCACTATGAACAAAGAAACGCAGATCTTGCCACTTGCCTGACAGTCTCCTCACTTTATGGAAGATGGAGACAGGTTGGTGCTATTTCTATGCCAACCTCACTGCATTGATGGTGGTTGCCTGGGACACTGTTTTGAGAAAGGATTTTAAAGTCAAATGAGGAAAAAAAATCCATGATTAAAAGAGCTAATACTTGTTGGGTACTTATCATGCACCTGGCCCTATTCTATGCAGTGTGGGTGTTAATTCCTTTTATATTTGCACAACTCTAGGAGTTGAATCGAGGAACATCAACATTATTTTGCAAAGGCACAGACAAGTACCTATAAAAGACCCCATGACAAATGGCAGCATCAGATTGCAAACCCAATAGTTTGGCTTGAGAGCTTTTGCCTTTTTTCCATTAGAATGTCTGTTCTACAATTTGTTGGAAATACTTACCATGACCAGAAGGGGTTGAAGCAAGATGTGTTATCTCTGGAGCTGTTTGGGGTGGGGGGTAACATTCAAGACACATGGACAAAATAATTTCTATTTAAACACCACGAGTATTCAGATAGATATCAGAAAAAAATCAAAGACTCTAATAGTTGAGTAATAGTTTCATTTTCTGTATTCTAGACACTATACATTATTGGGGAACAGTATTTGGAATCCCAATATTTGTTCCAAAATTGTTTGGGATTATTTAATGGAAGATGGGTAGGGGGACTATATCACATCACTCACAGTATTTTTCTGGCTCTATAGTCATCTATAATTGCAAAAATGCTGACTCCCTCCTTTACTCCCACCACCCAGATATCTATTTATGTAAGTATCCTGGGAATAGCACTCAATCTTTTCCCAGTTAGCTACTGCCTGCCTTACACAGCTCTCTCCTTTTTTCACTCTGACTCCCTATGAGAGCATCTGCTTTTGAATTTTCTACTACAACCACTAGTTCCTACAATGAGTAGATTGTTGAGAGTTGCAAATGACTTCCTGTCCCATCTTATCACCCAGCTGTGTTGCTGAAGGTAATGTCATTGTCTTTATCTGCTCTGGTACAGATTTGCTAGATCTGCCCTTTAACCATGTCTGTGGGTGCCCTATCAAAAATTCCCAAATTTGACACATAACAGGAGATGTTTTCCTCCAGACCAACAAAGCTCTCTTTTGCATGAACCCCAAAAGACAGATCCTAATATCCCACACCCCTGGGGATCTCAGATTTATGAGAGATAAGGAAATGAGAGTCAGCGGCTTTAAAAATTATTCTAAGACAAACATTCATTGTGAATATGCCTGGATTTTACACTATATGATGGGAATACCACATCTCTCCTCACACAAGTCTCAATGCATCTTATTTTTCAATTTGTTTAAAATAATCCTTTCTATTAAATTGGCCTCAAGAGTCCTGCACCTTTTCTCCTTCCAGAATTTGCTGGTGTTCTCTTTATTGTGGAGAAGGCCAAGAAAAGATGATAAAAATCTACAGTCCTTGATCCTGCATTTTAAAATGCAAGATGTTAAAATCAAATAAAGTAGGTCAAGGCTTCTCCATATTTAGCAGCGACTAGCACTTTTCCATATCAGCAAATATTAAAGTTGATAGGCAATCAAAAGTGCTATATCTTCCTTTAGTATAAGAAAATGTTATTAAGAAGTGAACATTCTATTTTTATCTGAGTCAAAGAAATGAAACAAATCCAACTATATAACTTTATTGCTTATGCTTTTATTAGTGACCATTTTGCACATTTTAAGTAGAGGTGCTTCATTTTGCCTTTATTTGGACAAGAGTAATACTTAAACACATTCAACTAATTAATTATGACTGAAGTCTGTTTAAATGCAGTCTGTGGTTAAGCTTATAAAACCCTCAGGGGGTTGGAGCAATATTTAAAGTAGAAGCTCTGATAAAACAAAATGGAGGGAAGGAGGAATAATACTTGAACTCAAGGCTAGAGGTACCTGGGGAAAACTTTAAGTCTTTGGTTTATTTTGAGATTGAAGAAGGTTATGAATATCCTCCATTATTCTGGGACATAATAGCACTCAGTTGGACAAATATAATAAAATGTGTAAGTAAAATTAAATGATGGTGCTACTATTCTTCCTAATAATAGCAACGCAAATATCTAGGATGCAGACTACATTCCTTTAATGAAGAAGACAAATGTAAAAACCTCCAAAGTGGGCCAGAACTATTCATATAGTGGATCATTTGGTAAAATTTTACTCACTGATGTCAATGAATGATTTTAACCACCACTTGCAAAATAGATGTTGCTATCAGTTAATGGAGTTGTTGGGTTCAAGGACATCTTCACAGTCACCTGAAGCCTTTCACTTTTCATCTCCTTTTAAATATGGCATATGCCTGTACAGAAGAGTCACGTCTGTACCTATTTGAAAGTGGAAGCAACGCTTGATGAGCTGGCATGAACCCCACATCTGATCAAATCCCTTGGAATCCATGTTACTTTGAGGAAAGAAGTTTTCCTCTCCATTTTGCCCAGCCAACTCAGCAGTCAGGCCCTATCTTTCCAAGAAGAGAACCTTGGGTCTGGAGCATGTGTAGCAATGGCTGCTTTATTCTCATCCTGGTTGCCTTTTGTGGTCCATATAAGTGTGAATCTCTGACATGTCCATTACAGCTTTGATCTAGAATGGAAACTGTGTCTGCATCTCTGAAGCTTTCCAGGGACCTCATCCTCCCTCCTGCAGATACATGGCTTTCAGTCTTTCATTTAGACATTTGATGTGTCCCTAAACTACCAAGTTTGTTTTTTAGACCTCCTGGAAATTTCCATCTCTCTGAATTCTTTGTTGGTACAAAAAACTTCCTCCTACTCTGCCCAATCCCTTGCAATTTGCAACATTCTCTTAATCTTAATCATAAACTCCATATCTACTATGTGCCCTGTGCCATCTTTGGGTCCCACATCCCAACTGGGTGATTAGATTGGAAGATTGTCCAAACCGGCTTCCAACTCCACTTGCTGCCAACTATATTTCTTCTCCAGGGGTCAAATGCTTGCTGTGCCAGCTACCATAGGGCATGTTCATCACATGATGAGCCTTGGCCTTCCCCTTGGGGTGATAGTCCTCAAAGTCTTGGGGTATCTGTGGTAGGGGTGTACCTAGAAGTCATTCATCCCAAGGAAATATAGCGATGTCTCAACCATTCACAGAAGGCACTGCAAGTTATATAAATACATGTCACTAAACACAGATCAATGCACGAACAACTCAATTCCCCCTTAGTTGGTTCCAGAAAACCTGCAGACTCATTCATACTAGCTGACTTGAAGGGAGGCATAAACGAACTTGGAGTGAACACAAAAATAGTGGCCTGAAATAATAGTGCTTATGTTACCTTAGTCACACATATCCAGGCATTCATAGAGTTTCCTTCAGAGTTGTGGAAGGGGCCTTTCCCACTGGAGGGTTCCAAGATTAATTCCTTAACTTCATACTGAACCCACATTTGGCAGCAGGAAATATTTTCTTCAATTTCTTCAAGAAAATATGGGAGTGTAAGGGTTCCACAGAGGTGACTTGATACTGACTTGTATTTGGAGATCAACCTTGGAGACATAACACTAGATACTAAATGTAGAGGATACTCTACAAAGGATATGCAATACTAGGGGTAAGTCATTCAGGAAACAACACCTCAGGTATAGGCAATTCTCAGAAGATGTTAACTGATAGGAGTGACATGAAACAGATGGTAAGAAGAATACAAAGGACATTGAAGTATGCCCATAGATATTTCCATTCCTTATTGAGAAATTCTACTCTAAGATCCTGTGGGGTTCATCTGCCCAAAACAGTGAGGTAGATTTTTCTCTGTAGGCCCAGAGTTGGCACCCTGCCATTCATTGTGTGTGTTACAAAGGTCAGTCTAGAAGTCTGTTTCCATTACTTCAAGAGTAATGAGTCAAAAAGAAAAAGACAGTAACCAAATGGTTTCACTGTTATATGGGTCATACAAAAAATAATCAAAAAAACCATGAGGAAAAGTCAAAACAAGCTAATAACCAAATTGAAGTACACAACTCAGGGTTGGGGGAGAGTGTGGGAACGGTCAGGGAGGGTGAACCCCATTGATTACAAAGATGTAAAATTTATATAAAAGAGTGCAGAGCATTGAAGGCCCTGAAGGGTGGAAGCTTATGTTCATCACTAAGTCAATAAGAGGAGTCCTTCACCCTTCTGCAGTCAAAGAGGAGATCTCTACATCCTAACTTTTCACTCTTTTCTTAATCAAAGAATCATTCACTGCCCTCCTTTTTTATACTTTATGAGGATATAAATTTGGAGGGTCTCAGTGAGTTCTTGGTTTTCCATAAACATGTCAATCCTAATAATCTTATCTTTGCATTTAGAGTAAGGATGAGATCACCCCCATCTCTTCTGTATAGTAGAGACTTGTAAAATCTCCCTTTCTCTTTCCTGCAGGTCCAAGGTGCTAAAACACAGGATAAATACTCCCAGTCAATGCTGTTATTCTTCAGAACTTACAACCATATGAGCTCTCCATACTTATGTCACTAAATTCATTGTCTTTCCTTTGCTAACCTGTCTGGTATGATTTTGATTACTTACCCTGAACAAGAAGAAACCAGAAGGATAATAGAAGGTTTCATTTGCATCCCCAAACCAAGTATCTTCTTCATAATTTTTGAATATAAGAATGTGTTTTAACACATGCATAACATTTTATGTTATATAATGTCAACTGTCATTCTCCAATTGCTCTGTCTGTAAACTCTCCAGGCAGGCGATAGATTTGTATGGATACTACATGACTACAATAGCCCTATCTTGCTATTTAACCAAGATAAATAATGCCCATCTAGCATTCTATCTTAATAAGGTTTATTTGAGGGTATGCCAACAGTTAGGAAAGAATAAAACATTCCAAGAACTGAAAAAAATCACCTGTTATATACTTTATATTCATATATACATATTCATATCTTTTATACATTGTATATTCAATATTCATAGTCTATTGCTATGAATCTGAGTATTCTATGCTGCAAGATGAAATTAAAAGTCTGGTGGGTCTTCAGGTGATACACAGAACTAGGAGCAATGAAGAAACCAATGACAATACATTCAAGCAGCTGATGGAAGTGTGTATATAAAGCTTAAGCAAGATTTAAAATGATAATGATAAGATACATGACGATGTGTTGGAAAGCACATTACTTTTCTTTTAGGAAGGAGAGGAATGGAAGCACCACGAACCTCTGTAAGAAAAAGAGATTCTCTTATTGAACACAACTATGTGTTACATATAGATGTGTTAGATGTAGACAGTCAAGAAGTCAAGATTCTTACCCTGAATGTGGGAAATTACAGCTAAAGTTACCAGGGCACTCTCCAAAATTATTGAATGCACCACGATTGCTTTATCCACTTATCTATTCTTTATATGTAACTAAGACTTTGTTGAAGAAAGATGGGACTGGAAAGTATCAAAACAGGGATTTTCCGTATATTTCTTGAGCTAAAAAAAATCTAATCTTAGCTACAAAAAAGATAGCTTCCATTCTTCAGGATTGCCAGGAGATTCAGAACTCTGCTCAGAGAGAATTCTACTGTTTACAATGTTCTCCTCAATGATGAATTCATCCATTTAACTATCTTACAGAATAGTAAGTTGGTCTTTTTATAAAAAAAATAAACCTCAGTGTATTCAAAATTTTTTGCCCAATGACCATTCACATGATTTTGCTAAACTCACTTTCTGAGTTCTGTATTTTCTTTTCTGACCAATAAAGTTCTGCTTGCTTTAATATTTTCTTATGTAACTCCTAATCCATTTTTTAATGACTCTTATCCTAATTTGATCCCTATTTATACTTGTAGCTCAGTTTAGTTCCTTTTATACAAAATTTGTTATTCTATCAGTCAGGAATGTGTTTGCCACCAAGGCACAGAGACCCCTACAAATAGTAGCTTAAGCAGGGAAGGAAGTTCTTTTTCTCATGCAAAGTGCAGCAGTAGGTAGGAAAGTGTAACAAAGATGTCTTCAAGGATTTTTTGTGTCCATCTTTCTGACTCTGCTTTCCTTAGTTGAGGCCTTTCTCAACATGCTTGTAATCTTACTATCATCAGACGATCATTACATCTCCAAGCTCACATTCATATTTACATACAGTAAGATGCAGGAAATGACCACTCCTCTCAACAAAAGGTGGAGGTTTTTTCCTACCATTTGATCTGGGTTGACCTTCTGACCTGCCATGACCAAGAGAATTTGAAAGATTAAAGATATTCCAGTTATAAATCTATGCCTCAGGAACTCTTACAGTCTTTCACTCTTTCTATGAAAACTGATTTTGGTACCAGTCACACAGCTACACTAGGTCAGTGAGGCTCCAATGGGCACATACCTAGGAAATACACAAACCACAGAAATATGAGTAGCTAGACTGTAAAGAAAGCCCAGGTCATCTTCCACCTTGGTGACCTAAAAAATAACAAGTTAATAAGTGGTTGTTTTAAGCCACAAAATGTGAGGCTTAATTTTTGCTCTAAAAGCTAAGATATGTATATTGGTTCTTCTGAGTTGTACCAATCCCATTCCATATCCACCTGTACTTAAATGGCTTAGATGAACTGGATTCTCTCATGGTTGAATGCTTATCATACACCTTCAACAGAATTGAGTAGTGGCATTAATTTATTTCTGCAAGTCTTTTTTTTTTTAAACCAGTTTAAGACAAGACAGCAATGAACCTCAATGATTTCTGTTTATGCCTATCTTCCACATCAAGCCATATATCTTTGCGCAGATTAATTCTAGGAAAACAAAAACCCTGACATACTCACTCTTTTTTGCCTTAAGATGTTGATATGGTTGAAAGATCCCAACATATAATATCTCTTAAATTTGAGACCATAAATATTAAACTCTCTGAGTCATCTTAAATGCCTCTTTTGGCTTGCAGCTAATAGGGAAATACCCCTCCTACATCTTAGTGAAAGAAGAGGCTCACAGTGTACCAAATCTTTTAAAAAAATCTCTATAATTTCCAGTAGTCAAACCCTGATGTGCTCCTTGGAGAGCTGAGTTAAGAACCATTTAGCTGGGTTTTGATCACTTTTTTTGCAAATTCCGGATCATCGTTTCTCATCTCACCTTGGAATGTGACACCTATTTGCATTTTATCAACCTGTACACTAAGATAAATCAGTTTTCACATGCAGATTTGAGAGTTTTCAGCATTTACTCAAGTCACTTGGGGACCGAATAAAGAGGGGAGGTAGTAACTGCTTTCTAAAACTCAATACTTATCAGAAACTATGCCACATCTTAACTCAAATTTTAATCACAGAACTTCAAATTCACTTGAACATCATCCCGATCACTTGGGAGTCAGAGCTACCTGAAGGATATAAACAAAATATAATGAATGCCAGCAAGAAGGTGTCATAAACGTTGAGAGGACGCCTGGTGGGATGCTACAGGAAGCAGCTGCCCTACAATGTCTGTTCTTATTTAACATCTTCATTCATAAGCCAGAATAGGGAGCAGACAGCACACTGATGAAATTCGCAGATGGTACTCATTTGGGAGATATTATGAATACCAGGGATATCAGGGAAATGATACAAAAGAACCTAGAGAAGGAATAACAATGAGACTTGACTTTGAAAATGCAAAGCAATGTGTCTGAATATAAAAGAAGAAACCTTCAACATTTAAATAAAGGAGAGAAAACTGGAAGTCAGTGTTGAAAGTGACACCAAGTTGGATAATAGTGTGAAATTTTAAAACTGGCTCTTTGATATCTAGCAGTAAAATTATGAGTGCATTTCTTAATCTTCTGTGATTGCTGAAAAATGAATTAGCTCTGCTTATTACAGGCAGCCATATTCCTAACTTACAACATTGTTTTTACAAATTACCTTTCGATGTGTCTCTTCTCCATCCATCTCCAGTTACCTTGACAACTGAGTAGAGTTCATGGTCATAAACTTTGGGCCTCACTGACTGGGCATGATGGGCACTGGATAAATATTTCCTGAGAGTAGCAATAAATGCTTTTAAAGAGCACATCCTTTTATTAGATGTGCTGGTGACAGTTATCTGATGACATTTGATTTCAGGACTGTAGAAATAAAGAGGAAGCTGAGGGAGTTTGGAAGAAGTTGGTGATAGTAATACCACCTTTCATTTGTACAGGACTTCCACAATGACTATTTGCACAGGAAAAAAGAGCTCGGTGTTTTCCTGTAAACAGATATGGGAAATGACTTCCTCACTATGGATAGAACACATTTGGGAATTGTAGGTTTCTGCTTGAGTTGTAGGAGGTGTTTATGTCCATTTGAACATCCCTCGATGCACAAGGCATGTTTAGCATAGAATGTAGATCAGGAAATGTTAGCATAGCAGCTGTCTGAGTCTGATTTGGGTACCTCCACTAGTCCCCAAAACTCATTCATAAGGTCAAAATGCCAAATTCATTTCCCCCTTATAACAAGAGCCATTTGCTTCTTTTTCATTCATGACTCTTTTGTTTATACAGCCATTTTCCAGAGAAAAAATAATTTGATCAACTAATGACCCATGAAAACTTGGTGTAGTTTTATGTTTTAAATTTTCACAGCTTAAAATTTCTAATGTAAATATTGATCAACCTGACACAGAGATAACAGCTTTTGGGGTCCCTCATTATTTTGAAGGTGGTACAGTAGCCCTGAGGTCAAAATATCTGAGAACTACCAGCTTAAATTCAGACTTTGGAGTCAAATCAATATAGATTAAGATCCCTTTTTCACACAGCATTTACTTATTTGGATTTTCTAAGCCTCAGAGTCCTGGACATAGGAGTGACATTTACCTTATGCAGTTGTTGTAAGGGTTAAATGAGAAAATATATGCAAGGAGCAGTACTTACTACCAAGTATACCATCAAGATTTGATCAATGCTTTATCATCATTTTTAAGAAGTGATAACCTGCAGTGACGTCCAAGAGCATTTTTATGACCCTACCTATTCTCCAAGGAGGGGTGAGGAGAGAAGAGAGGAGGGGAGAGAGGGGAAGGAAAGGAAGGGGGAAGAAGAGGAAAGAAGAGAGAGGAGGAAGATGAGGGGAAGGAAGTGGAAAGGAAAGAAGAGGGGAGGGTAGAGGAGAGGGAAGGGGAAAGAAGGGGAGGGCAGGGGAGAGTATAAAGTTTTTGTTATTCTTCCTTGAAATCAATGAGAAATTAATGATTCTGCTGCTTCTGACTTCTGGAAGGGGCAAGTTCATTAATTTTGAAGCTGCCACTAGAATCTCCTGTTGTAAATCAGAACATAAAACAGATGATGTCTCCCCTCTGGAGGTTAGAACCAGAAGGTCATCAATTTCAAACAGGAAGAGCAAAGGGCTCTATGCTTCCTAGCAAGGGCCTTTCCAGAGATAAATCTCTGACACTGATGATAGTACCAAGTTGTGGGAGTGGGTATCAAGAAACGTCCTTTTGCTTTCTTAGACAATGCAGCTTTCCATGGACTGCTACATTCAATATTGCTGATAACATATTCTACATCATAACGGTCAATGCATTTATATTTTTCTAGAAATATGAAGACAACAGAGATTAGAATATTACTCATTCCCCAAGTTTGTTCAAAGAATGGAAACATCATGATCTTCTTAAAAATCATGAGAATCTGATAATATGGATAATGTGGATAGGATGACATTCAAGGCAGAGAAAAAAACTGGATTTAACTGTAGATTTAACTCCTTCTCCAGAGGCATCTATGGAGTAAGTATCCCAGCCAAGATTTAAGTCCAGGTCAGATGAGGATGCTTCACTTTATAGAGTTACTGTCATGCTTTTGAAGATGCTTACTTCACAGAAAAGCAAGTGTAAGGAAAAAGAAAGGCCCCAGAAATGCTGGTAGTAGCGTACTTCTCCTTACACTTCCTCCTCCAGCTTGACATGAAGCTTTTATGTCTCAAGAGTTTTCAGGGTTAGCTTGAGTAAGACCCTGTAACATTGGGGAGATGACACATTTGTGGATGTGTAATAAACCACTGAGGAGTTGGTCTGCCCCTAGAAAATTCAAGGACTTGGTGGCAAAAAGCACCAATAGCCTCATTGCTCAAAAATGTCCATTTTGCTTTCATGGTGGGTAACCACTCATTTACATTAGACTTTAGACTCCTGGAGGCTTTAGTGAAATAGGAATATCACTTTGTGAGGGAAGGGCAAGCATTCACCTCATTAGACATTGTAACCTGACATTTCATAGGAATGCAAATGTCTCTGGATTGAAGACAGGAAGGAATAAGGAACTCTAGTAATAACTGATGTCCAGCAACCAGAAGGCACTGGAAGTCTTACTATGGTTCC
This sequence comes from Uropsilus gracilis, assembly GCA_004024945.1. Classification (NCBI taxonomy): domain Eukaryota; kingdom Metazoa; phylum Chordata; class Mammalia; order Eulipotyphla; family Talpidae; genus Uropsilus; species Uropsilus gracilis. Next base: position 133,793 of record PVHY01000186.1, read on the forward strand.
AGCTACTCTGATCTTTTCCAGACATAGTCTCCTCTGATTTTCAGGGTTCTTGAAGTTGGCTTGTTGGTGCCCATTTCCACAGATCCTTTGAAAAGCTCTATCCCAGAAGGTCTTATCACCAATCTTCCAATCTTATTTCGTTCAGTTCAATAGCAAACCTAGAAATCCACTTTTATTGCCCCAAAGTTGATGTCTGTCCATTCTCTGGGCACCTCTCCTTTAGGCCTAGCCTATGGCCAACACAGCACACCACTGTCATCTCTACCCACCATGGGGGCTTTAATCTCATGCCTGCTGTGGCTGTCGGGCAGCACCGATCCATCTCCAGCAGGTATTAGTATGCCCAGATGATGCCTCTAGCAACTGGGTCTTAGCTCTCTGGGCAGCAGAAGTGATGGAGGCTTTGCTGGGGCCTCAAACCTTCCAAGAGGGCAGGTAGTAGCAACTGCAGTCATAGAGACGGGGTATGACTGTGGGACAGGGACAGTGGATCTGAAGGGCCAATTAGTTTGGGTGTTCCATGACTTATATAGAGTGTTTCAAAATGAACAAGTCTTATATCTTGAGGTACAAAGTGTTTGTAGAAAGCACTGCTCTAAATATATTCCTGTTTTATGAGCATCGAGCAAGCTTGGGCAGATTAGTAAACATCTTCTTAATATTATAAAATATGTTCATTCTTCTGTGTCGCTTCTAATTAGAGCATGGGGGACATATTTATGGGCCTGGTGCTAGCTTAATGCCTTGCTCAGCTTCCTGTAAACCATGCGAATCTGAGCACATTGTTTGACATTTGGAGCTTCAATTTCCTCACCTCTAAAGTGTGAAAGATAATTACTACCTCATAGGATTTTTGTTATGATTTTAATAACTGGCACTTGTACTCTTATTATTACTAGTTAGCTACTTGGTCAAGATGAACTGGTCTGTACTACAGCAGCCAATCAATGTAAACCTCCCATAGCTTAGCAAAACAATGCTATGTTTCTCTTCCCACCACATGTCCACTGTGGGCTAGAGGGCCACCTATAGGAAACCACACTGCTAATCTCCCCATGTTGTAACTCAACTGCTTGGGGTAAGTGACTCAGGCACTTCAACTGAGGAAGAAAGTACTGCAGTTATGCAGGAGTAAGTCAAAATCTGTACAGCCAATTATGTTTTTGGCCCAGAAACAAAATGGTTTAGTTGATCTCATAGCTAGGAGCTAATATGTAGCTTTATAACTCATCTCAGAGCATTGTGCCTGGGTATGGTGGAAGTTCAATGCATGCTTATTGAAGGATTAGAAGTAAAATCAAATAGGTCCAAATGTTAATGCATAGGTAGTATTTTTTCTAAATGCCACTACTTGATTGACCACTAGTTTTCTTGTTTCATGACTATTGAAATGACCTTAGGCATTAGGACAGCTGTGCTTAAAGTTTTAAAACATTTTAAAGAGGATAACTCAAAAGCCCTGAAGTCCTGCATTGGGTTGCCTCGTTGAAACACTATTCAAAGGAATTTGACAATGATATTAGGCGTTTCCATCATGGCTTCACAGATGAGTTAATGTGAGCTTTCTTTCAAGTCCAAATCTAAACGTCTAGGTGCATCTTAACTCTGAATGCTTTGAAGTGTACCCATCCTCATTTAATGTGATAATGTAATCTATATGTTCAGAATCCATTTGAGGGGCAGTAAAGGGAAAATGGCACGCAAAGGAAAGATGAACTGCTCTCAGGGGTGAAATTTATCTGGCTCATGCATTTATCTTGGGCAGACACTGTTGTTTAAACTAAAAATAATCACAGTCAGTTCTGTGACATTAACCTGCTTAGTTACTCCTGCATAAAACCAGGAATGAAAATGAGGGCAAAGGTGAGCAGTGATTCTGAGGATTATTTTATTTTTATGCTAACACTACTTCATTTTGCCTGGAGGAAAAACGATGCCTGTGTGTTAGACGCTTGTGTGGATTTCTCAAGTTATAATTAATATACTTGGGCTGTTGTTACCTATAAAAGATTAGAATGCTGAACACTCCACTCTAACAATGCAGTCAGATTATCACCTCATGCTCAGAAACATCTTTGCCATTACTGTATGCATCGTGGTTTTATGCAAAAGGTAGTGCTTTCTCATTTCATTTTCCTTGTCTTTCACCATATTCTAAGCATGTAAAAAAAGTAACCCTATTAATAGGCTGATATATCTCACAGCCAAAAAGAAGTTGAATAATAACATCTATCCCAGAAAAAGACAAAAGAGAAGAAAAGTAATTTGGAAAAAAATAAAGGGGGGAGGAATAAGCACTGAGACTGGGTGGGAGGAAATGGGAAGCTGGAAAATAGACTTTATATAATGAGCAAAGGGAAAAAAATTAAAGCCTTTAATTTAAATGTTGACTCTTACGAGTGGCTCAAATATTAGAACGGACATTAGTTATATTCATATCACATATGAGGAAAGCAGCTTTAGAATATTCCTTCTTTTTTCCCCTCAAGAAAAAAGCTATTATTCCTTATAAATGGGTATATAGACAACAGCAGCAGCAATAACAGCAACTTTAATGTCTCATCCTCCCAACATTTCCATGGTTTTGTTTGTTGTCATGGAACAATCCTATTCAGGTAGTTTTAGAATCTCTTGATGTGTTTCAAATTCTTCCTTTCTGATATCCCACTTTAAATGAAGAACAGTTGCCTATATAGCAAAATGACAGTTATCAAAACCAAACAATATGGAAGTTTGTTTGCACAACAGTTGATCTGTTCAGGCTGACTGCAAAAGACAAAGTGAAGTATAAAATTTCAAAAAGTTATGTTTTGTGAAATGAGTAACTCCAGTATGCCTATCTCTCACAGTGGTACATGTATTACTATTGTGACTGTAATAATGGGTCAGGAACACGTTCCTTAGCTTTTCTCCTGGACATAGGTGCCCCTTGTAGACACAAAGAGGGGATTTTTCCTTACTGTTCTGAGCTTTTTATTCACTGTTTGAGCAATTGAATTATCATCAAATAGATTAGTAAGTCAAAAAAACAAATTTAATTACATATATATGGAAAAATCGACATATGTATGAGTTTTAATAACAGTATGTCAAATATATCTATTTATCTGTCTGTCTGCCTGTCTACCTACCTACCAACCTTCCTACCTTTCCACCTACCTAACTACCTACCTGTCACTACAGAATGGGATAGTAATGGAACAGAATCAAGAGCCCAACAAAAACCCACAGTTAATTCATGATAATTCAAAAACATACAATGAAGATGGTTCTGGGAAAACTGGACAGCCACATTTAAAAGAATGAAACTAAAGCACAATTTTTTATATAAATAATTTATTTATATATGTATTTCACATCATTATAATCCCCAGGGGCCACCCACCACTTCTCCTCCTTGGCCACTCTAGTTGGTCCCCCCTCCTTATTGTGTACTTTTGTTTGGTTGTCCATATATTAGAGAAACCATTTGGTTTCTGTCTTTTTCTTTCTGACTTGTTTCTGCTAATATGATTTCTTCTAGGTGCATCCACGTTACCATAAAATCATCCAATTTGTCATTTTTAATTGACGAGTAATATTCCACTGTGTATATATATATATATATATATATATATATATATATATATATATATATATATATATATATATACCACATCTTTTTTGTCCATTTATCTGTTTTGGGACATTTGGGTTGTTCCCATGTCCTTGCAATTATAAGTAGTGCTGCAATAAACATCCGAGCACAGCTGTCCCTTTGTACCCACATTAAGGTCTCCTTTGGTTAGATTTATAGAAGAACGATTGCTGGGTCAAATGGTAGTTCCATTTTCATTAGTTTGAGGGTCCTCCACACAGCTTTCCATAGTGGCTGAACCAGTTTACATTCCTACCAGTAGTGTAAAGCACAATTTTTTACCAGATATTAAAATTAATTCAAAACTGAGTAAAGATTTGAACATAAAAAAATCACATAAAATGCATTGAAAAAATATAAATGAATTCCTTCCTTTATAAAGAAATGAGAATTCCTTTCACATTCATCCTGGTTATGACGATTTATCTCTACCAGCAAGCTAAACAAAAGAGAATATAGAAAAATGGGACTAAAAAGATTCTGTCCAGAAAAAATAATTGAAAAGGCAGTTTACTGGCTAAGAGAAGATATTTACAAATCAAAATCAGATATGGCGTAATATTCAAAAACATAGAAACAACAGATAAGACTCAACAACAAAAGACATAACAAAGCCATCTAAATAGTGGGTCTAATATCTAAGTAGACAGTTCATCAAAAAAGACAAACAGAAGACCAACAGACACACAAGAAATCATTCTGCATTACTTTGCATTAGAGAAATGCAAGTCAAAACCACAATGACATTTCACTTCACACCAATGTTAATGTTTATTATCAAAAAAATCAAGAAACAATGTATTGAGTAGAATGTAGAGAAGAAAGGAACCCAAGTCCACTGTTGGTGGTAGACTTAATTGGTACAGCTACTGTGGAAAAGATGAGGTTCTTCAGAAAATTAAAAGTAGAACTGCCATATGATCCAGTAACGCTACTTCTGGTTATTTACTAGAAGACTATGAAAACATTTATTCAAAAAGATATATGTACCCCTATGTTCACTAGAGCAGTATTTACAACAGCCAAGGACTTAACAATGACAACAGATAGAGAAAATGTGCTATAAATATGCAATAGAAATCTACTCTGCCTTTAAAAAGATGAAATTTTGCTATTTGTGACAACATAAACAGATCTTAGGAGAATTCTGCGTAGTGAGATCAGTCAGAAAAAAAAACAAACACATACAGATTCTGTATAATTTCCCTCATTTCTGGATTATTAAGTGGGGGAAAGCAAGGGAACAAACAAAGCCCCCAAACATATCTTCAGAATCTAACACCTAAATGGTTGGTGCCTGAGGGAAAAATTGGTAGGGAGAGTCAAAGGTTGCTGATTGATAATGACTGGGCATTTGGTGGTGGGCCTACTATGATGTGTAAAGTTTCTGAGGTGAGACATTGTACAGCTAAAACCTACATAGCACTTTGCCATAAGCCATTCACAGGCCAAACAGATTGTACTGTGAGGTGGGAGAACTCCCTCTTGCCTTAATTGCCTTAGGCAAACTGGAGACAAAAATTTAGCACTGATCCTCTAAAAATGTGATAGCTCCTGCTGTTTCTCCAAAATGTTTACCTATGGAAATCCCTCTAAACAGAAAGAGTGACCACCGCCTTTGAGTAAACCCCCTGCCCCCAATTACCCCTCAAAAACTAATATGTTAACATGTTAACCAGTTTAACTGTCTTCCTCACCATTTGCCTTCCTTTAAAATTCACCCAACCTTCACCCTGTGTCTCTATAAATACTTCCTTCTTTCGTTAATAAATTGTCATTTGGTTCATTACTTCCAAATCAACACGTAGCCTCCAGCTAAGCCATCTCTCTTATGATCTCTTTCTCATACCTTGCGTTCAGCCTTCAGCCATCAACAGTGCTTTAATGTTACCTCAATAAAAAGAAAGAAAAAAAAATCAAAAACCTGAATAGGTGTCCTAGGTTTCAAGGAGAGAGGAGGGAAACTTCCATGAGAAGGAAAAGGTGACTCCTATGACAAAGAATAAATGTCCTATAATTAGATGTGTGCTCTAAGGTAATACCTATCTTCATCTCTCAAGGTAGTTAAGGCAGTGCTAGAAGTTTCTTCTGATCCTACAGGGCCTCACTTGAAATAATTCCCATGTCAAAGTGACATGCCTCAACAAGATCTGTTCTTAGAAGGTCTATCTTTCCTTTGTATTCTTGGGGTACTATGTATGAATGACTCTTTTGTAACAACTACCACTTGGGTTTTATTTTGATGGGTATGATTTTTTTATTCCTAAGTCATTTCAGTCCCTGGGGACTGTAGACATGCACCTTCTTGGTTTAGCCTTGTGTCCCCATCATCTAGTACAGGTCCTGAGAAATGTAGACATGCAGTGGAACTGTGGTGGATGAGTGGATTTAAAAAGTTAACAATCACCAAGTGAAAGTTGGGCCCCCTAAATACTGTATTCCCCTTCATCAAGTCTCTTTCTTCTGTTCACCACATACTTATATTCCATGAGCAATTTTTCTCATGGATGCAAACATATTTTTTAAAACAGATTTATATTCACAAAAAAAAAATTGCAAGGTATTCTCATATACCCTAAGCCCAGTTTTCCCTAGAAATAACATCTAATATTAATATTACAGTCAATGAACCAAAACTGATACATTATGATTAACTATATTTCATGCTGTATTCAGATTTCTTTAGTTTTTGTCTCACATATTTTGCCTATTTCAGGAGATCACCTAGCATGTCACATCACATTTTATCATCATGTCTCCTTAAGCTCCTCTCAGCTGTAATGATTTCTCAGACTATGCTCATTATTGAAGACCTTGACAGTTTGAGAAGTACTGGTCAGGTACTTTGTAGGCTATCCCTCTACTAAGATTGATCTGAAATCTTCCTTGTGATTAGACTGGGGTTATGGTTTTGCAGGCAAAAGACCACAGAGAAGTGCTCTTTTCATCACATGTCAAAGGTACATATCATCAACATGACTTATTACTGATGTTGTTGACCTTGATCACTTGGTTGAGGTCATATTTGTCAGATTTCCCCACTGTTTACAGCTATAATTATGATTTTGGATTTATGCTCCCTGCTCTTGTGGGTGAAATATCTAAACTTATTCGGAATTCCTCAGCAAGGGAAGCTTGTTATTTGTCCCATATTTATTTATCCATTCATTCAATTTTTTTAATTTTTATTTTTAATGGATTGCATGAATGCATATATATATAATAAAAATTAAAAATTAAAAAAATTAAGAAGGTGCATGGGTGACGTGATGGGAGACAATCAGGTAAACAATGGTGTAATATATATGTGTGTGTATGTATATATATATTACACCATTGTTTACCCAATTGTCTCCCATCACCTCACCCATGCACCTTCTTTATCTCTGTGTCCTCCCTCAATTTTACTCTCTTTCCCCTTCCGTGCTCTATGCTTCAGTTCAATCTTTCAGTCTGGCTCATGGATATTTACTTTAGATTTAGGGCTATAAACTGATACCATTTTATTTTTTATGATATGACCACTTAAATTGTTCTAACTTTGGTCACCAGAAGATTTTAGTTGTTTTATTGACATATCTCATCACTATGGAATGTTTTTTTTAATTACTATTGTTTATATTTTTAGTGCCTACTTACACTATAAGATAGATATTCCATGTTCATCTCAGATTGTTCCTCTAAAGGTCCAACCATTGATTCAGTAAAAAATGAAGAAAATGATTCTCATTTTCCTTTTAAATGAAGAATGAAAAATTCTACACCTCTTCATCAAGCTCCCTCTTCTTATTTTCAATCAATCTTAATTTTTAAAAGGACCCTCTGAATAATTAAAGAAGACAATTGTAGAAGGCGTCATTATGATCCAGTGGGACAATTGGTTTTATATTTACCATGGTTCTCAGGCCTAGATGACAGGAATGTGTAAATGAGGGAAATGGTAATATATGGCTAAAGAGTTCATTCATTGTTGTTTGCTCATCAATAATAGATCCTTTCCCTTAGGAAGGTTAAGTGATCCATATATTATTTGCCCAGTGTGGTTTTATAGTCTAAAACACACCCAGCAGACAATTGCATTCTTCCCCTCAGACATCTCTTGCACCCTGAGTCCTGTTTTAGCTGGTTAGCTATGGGACCGAAACTGCAATTTAATGCAATTTCTCGTCCATTTCACTGATTGCAACTATTTAGTACATTCTCAAAGAAAGATGATTACAACTTGCTGGCTCTTAATGCTTAATTTATTTACATGCCTGCCTGCTATAGTTATTTTATTCATCTGCCAAATGATGGCATAAAATCATTGAGAAACGATGGGCAATAAACATGCGTATTCTCTACCATCCTCGGTAGAGAATGTCACTCCTAACATTGGTTGACCTGTGTTCCACTGCTCTTAAAGCCCAGCCGTAATGAACGCAGCACAAACATAAAATTCCTTCATTGCTATTTGTCCTGACAATAATTGCACAATAACGATTTTTTTAGTTAAAATAAAACCCATACCAAGTTGGCATTGTGTGTGTGTTTTGGTAACTAAAGCAAAACCACATATATACCCCCTTTTTCTTTCCTTGCTTTTTGAAAGAATGTCATATTAGTGGGAAGAAAGGGTGAATTTTTGGAAGCACAACTGCATTCTAATTGTCTCTTCTGTTGTTGCCCGGGTAAGGCTATTCACATTAAGCCGAACAAATGCCACATTTGCATTTCCGATAAGTGCTAGCATTTTTCGCATTTCTTCAGCAATTCTCTTTTCAGTAAGTACACCTGAAAACTACCTAAATTAGTCTATCAGGATTACTCATCCTCAATATGGGGGGGAGGAGTCGCGGGGGGGGGGAGCGGTTTCCTTCAAATTGCAAATAAGTTTTGAATCAGCAGATTGGATTTTGCCCTTATTATTGGGAGATTAGAATAAGAAGAAAATACAATAAAATGGGCAGGGTGGGTATTCTTCTTTATTTTCTAGTAAAATAAGAGGTAGTTGGTGCCCGCGGTCAGGGTCAGGGAATGTTCCCCACATGCCAGGCGGCAAGATGTGCAAATGAACACACTCTCCCTGCCACTTCTTCTCTAAACAGCTTCCACAACCTTCCATTCCTTCATTTAAAAAAAAAATAAGTAGCATCTACTTTTTAGCCAAAAAAAAAAAAAAAAAAATCCACACTGCCCGGTGCCTCCTTCTAAATCACATTATTCTATTACAAATAAGGACAAGAGCTTTCTCTTCAAGGAGGTTGCGGAAGGACTGGCAGGAAAGGACTGTTTGTGCCACAATCGTAGGAACGTCTAATGATGTTTGGCTCCCAAAAGACAGCAGAGAACTACAATCAAAAGGTGTTCACAATCTGCCCCCACCCTCACCACGTCCTTCCTCTTCACTTTCCAAATTTGCTTCTGACAAGAGCTAAAGGAAGATGGCTTTGGAGAGTGGACCAGCAGCAGGGAAGCAGGAAGGACCCCTGATTTTGTCACTGGACAGGGGAACGTGACCTCCGACCTTCAGCCTGAGGCTCTCCTTCCCTCACAAAACAGGCAGGTGACTTAGCAGCTGTGAAGTGGCCATTATCCACTGCTCTACCCATGGGGTCGGAGGGCTGGACCGAGGGCCCCGCACCAGCTACCAGGCCAGGAAAAGGTTCCCAAGAGCCTCTGGTCAGATGCAGAAGATGCTACCCCAGACACTGGCCAGGGCAGGCGACGGGCCAGCTTTATTGATTAGCAAAGGCACAAGACAGGAGCACGCGGGGACCTCCCTGGACTGAGGGATGGGCAGGTACCAGGGGTCGGCACTGGGGTTGGAGAACAAAGGGTTCAAGTTCACTGACTGAGGAAGCAGGGGGTGGACTTGACTAACGTCCATCACTGCCGCTGGTGGTCGGTGCCCGACTGTAGGTACGGGGTCTGCTAGCTCATGACCTTCTCCAAAGTGAGCGCCTCAGAGACCAGAGCCAGCAGCAGCTCTGGCTCCAGGTTGAACTGGTGTTCAAGGTCTGGGATTCCCAGACCTCTTCTTCTTGGTCCTTTAACCTCCCTCTTGCCTTGGTGGCCAACCAGATAAGCTGCGGAAAGATTACTCAGCAAGGTCCAGGCTGGGAGAAGTTAGTGGGGAAAAAGCAAAGAACAATGTGCCAGGGAAAGTGGTGGCAGGAAGAGGCCCCTGTAAAGTCAGCAAGATTTTTGTTGTTTGTTTTGTTTCGTTTTGAGACTAGGTCTCACTATTTTTGCCCATGGAACTGCAGGCTCATGTTGCCCAGGATACCTTAGACTCAAGCCATCCTAAGCCTCAGCTTCCCAGGTAGCTGGGATTACAGGTGTGCGCCACCACACCCAGCTATTTTTTGGGACTAGGTCTCGCTGTGTTGCCCTGAGCAGAACTCGAACCGCGATCTCTAGCCCCAGCAGCTTCATAGGCTAAAGCTTACAGGCACACACCACTGTGCCAGCACTTCAGCAAGATTTTAACCTCTTGTTTACCAGTCTGTGGGAAATGGAAAATCGAGGGACATAATTTCTGCCATTTTTCCTTTAGCCCTGCTCTGTCTCAAAGCCCTTCCTATCTCAGCTTCATGCAGATGACAGAATGCCTTTTGTGCCCATTTTCCAGTTTTCAGAGGATTCAGTTTGCACAAGATGCCTCTGGTTTCCATCAAAAGAGGCGCACAGCTTTTGTTCTGTCCTTGACTCATCTGAATGAAGATCTGACTTTCCTCCATCCCTGTTCCGACTGGACAGATGAACACACTCTCCCCGCCACTTCTTACTTAAGCAGCTTCCACAGCCTTCCATTGCCTCATAAATAAATAAATAAATAAATAAATAAATAAATAAATAAATAAATAAATAAATAAATAAATAAATAAAAGCAGCATCTATTTTTTTTTTTTTTAGCAAAAACAAAATCCACACTCACGCTGCCCACTGCCTCCTTCTAAGGAGAACTGCCTCAGACCTGCCTCAGGTCTCCAAAGAAACAGACCCTGGACCTATTTGCAGTGTTGTCTAACGCCTGCCCCAAAGGCAGGATATGGTTCCCGTGGACACGTAGCCCAACGCCACGTGTCTTGCAGTGTCCCACAGAGAAGGTTATGTGAGGCCAGCAGCAGGGACTGGAGCAAGGTGGCCGCACGCCAACTGCGAGGGGACCTTGACCACTCTATAAGAACGTGGTTGTCTTTGAAACCACAGAAGATGTGAGGATAGGTGCTCTGCAATTTCAGACAGGGGCACTTGGAGCAAAATAAAGGGAATGGGGGTAAAGGAACATTGGATGCTACCAACTTCCCTAGATAGAAGAACTCTGAAGGAGCTGGTGGTGATGTCACAGATGAAGGAAAGGGGTTATTCAATGCCTGGCATTTCCTCACCATCCTCCTTAACCCTCTGTCCCCTATCCTGGGGGTAGGATGGCGAGAGAAGGGGTCAGTTTTGCACGAGCCTGAGCTTGCATGTGTGAGCTCACCCACACCTGTGTGTGCATTACGTGGGGGCAACTGTAAATCGGGTACCAGGTGTTGGGAAGTTACTATCCTCCCCTCCCCCCAAGAAAAGAGAAAGGGTTTAGGTTCTCATTCCTAGGAGCAGTGCATGGTTAGAAACATTTGGGGGAAAATGCCTTCATAAATGCAATTAATTTGAGGTCACACTGGCTTGTCCACGTGGACACAAAACCCAATGACAAGTGTCCTTGTGGGAGCCCCACAGAGAAGGTGACCTAAGGACTGGAGTGAGGTGGATGTACGCCAAGCTGCCAGGGAGTCTTGACAGCTCTAGAAGCTGGAAGAGGCACGGCTTCTCTCCTGGAGCTTCCAACAGTTTAATTTCAAACTTCTGGCCTCCGAAAATCGGAGGGAAAACATTTCTGTTGCTCGAAACCACCCAATTGGTGGTAATTTGTTGCCGCAGCCCTGTGGAGTTGTACACCTGGGGAGACTGTTAGCACTCCTATCCCAGGATGCAGCCCAGAACAATTAAATCCAAATCTCTGTGGGTCGGAGCTAAGCCTCGGTGCGTCTCAAGCACTCCCAGGTGACGCCAAAGGACGTGGCGCTGCGACCTGCCAGCTCCGGGCTCGGCCTAACATGCCTGCTGACGAGTGGAAAACACTTGCATGTAGACCCTGAGGCAACCTCGACATGGGAAAACGTTGTGAGTCTGTCAGTTTGATTTCCCTGATAGACGAGTTGCTGGGTTTCCAGGCTTGGCCCAAATGGCACACTGAATCCACCCTTTCAGCAGCGATAGTAATAACAACCATAATACAGCCACTCTGGGTTGAGTATCTAAGTGCAGCTACTGGGTTTATAGTGAGCAAAGGAGACCTGGTACTGTGGAACCAAAGTCCAGGGAGAGATATGCACATGGAAACGGGTGCTTACATATTTCATGTATGACGTGGATGTTGTATGTGTGTCTGTGTAAGCCAGCAGTGGAGAGAGTGCAGGGTATGTTGGAAGTTCACGGGGACCATCACAAGACCCAGAGGTAGTATTTTGCAACCATCCCAACCCGGTTCTAGCAGCTAGAATTTTTCCTAATGAACAGAGGGAAAATAAGCAGCAAAGAAACAGTCGTTTCAGTTGCTCTCTCTTGTTCTAGCATCAGTTCTAGCAGCTAAAATGTTTGGAGCCCTTGGAATTATCTGCAAGAATTTTTCCTAATGAACAGAGGGAAAACAGGCAGCAAAGAAACAGTCGTTTGAGTTGCTCTCTCTTGTTCTAATTCTGCTTTGCATTCTCCTGTGCTCATGTCCCTCCCCCCACGTGACACTGCCCTTTTAGTCTCACCTCGAAGGCCCAGAGGAACCCACTCATGCATGCGCACACCCACCGGGTCAGACATGTGCAACCAAATGGAGGGCGCAAAGCATGGGTGCTGTCATGGAAGCTCATGGCGGAAAAAGCCTGATGAACTCATATACCGCACAGGTAATCATGAAGAGAAATTTCTGGAGGAAACAGTACCTAGGCAAAGTCAAGAGACAGTAAAACCTGCTAGAAATGAGTTGCCATGTGAATGGCAGAAGGCAGGTACGTCAGGCAGGAAATAAAGAACACGGATGAAGGTGTCAAGTAGGCAAACGATGGCCCAGGCCTTGGATTTTCACCCTACTGATTGCTCCTAAACTCCCATGGGCCTGTGTGACAGGCCACAGCCAGCTCTACGCCTCTCTGTACCATCGGTGGCACGTTGCCACCACGATGACAGAGGTGAGTCATTGTGACACGGACCATTTGGTCCATGAAGTTTGAAAAAAAATATTTACCATCTGGCTTTTTGCGGGAAAAGTATGATGTTCTCCAGAGTCAGGCCACAGAGCCCACGGCACTAAGGGCCAGGCGTTGAGGGTGAAGGAGTGTGTGTGGGTGAGGTCCAGAATCTTCAGAGCTTGCACAGCAGAAGGCAAGATGTGGAGGTTCGGGGAGAAATGGGGTGAACCGCTGAGGGGCTCCCAGGGGGTGGGTACCGGTCAGAGTTGTATCGTTGTAGAGAGTTAGTTAGGCTTTTCCCTCCATTTACCTGGATAACCAGTACTGGGGTATTGCGTCTACACCATGACTGTGTGATCTGGTGGGTGTGTGCATGGGTGAGTGTGTACACCTGAGCCTGTGGGGAGAGGATAAAGGGGTGTCACCCTGAGAGAACAGAAGCATGCCAAAGAGCACGAGTGTGAGTGAGCATGAGAGAACCCAGAGAGCCCAGAGAAAATATGTAGAGATTTCTGGGGCCTGGGGCTCTCCCCTGCTCCCCATCCCCTCAGTCCTAGCCCTGAGCTGTCCTGCCAGGTATGTCTATGTAACTGCTAGAACCAGTAAAGAACCTACATAGACTGGTGAGCCTGATGCTTGCAATTGACAGCCAGGGTTGGTTACATGACAACTGGTGATGAGGATGAGATGGTTTGACACAGACAGAGGAGACATGCCAGTGGCGTAGATGACAGGATGGTTCAACACAGACAATTGTGGAGAGAAAATTCTCCTCGAAAAGTTTGTATAGTTCTCCAGGCCTTCCCCTCCCCTTCCCTCCTCCTCCCTTCCCCTCCCTCTTTCCCCTCCCCCCCTTCTTTATTTCCTTTTTGCTTTCAAAGTATAAAACTTTCTCCATCTATTTAATTTGGATTTCAACCAATTGGAGATTTGTCAGTAAATGGAGTCATAATAAATAAAACGCTCCAGACTTTTCTTGGAGTTGAAGTAGCAATTTCATCATTGGTTTTTATCAGAGCTGTCTTCCGTAAGCCCTTTTGATGAGTTTTGTAAAAGCGAAATCCATGTGGACTGGGATTTCTCAAACTTAGTTTCAGTTTAAAATTAAAAATAAACATTTACTGACAGTTAATGTCTTGCAAAAAAAGGTTTTCCTTTTTTTAAAGAAATCCTTTCAAAGTCTTCCCAACCTCAAGAAAAATTGGCTTGTCTTCAAAATGCAAACTTTCATGAGTTCATCTGTCCCAAGCCTCAGTGACATGGCAAACCCACAAAGAACTAACTTAGGAATACAATTTTAAAAACAAGTTGGCTAATTTTTTCCACATTGACTAATGAGTTCAGCAAAAATGATGGCAGGTGTCATATATGCCAGAGAACTGTCTAGATTAGACATCATTAATGGGCATATCTGTCACGGACTCATTTATAGGGTGAGTTGGTCAGGCTTTTCCCCCATTAGCCTCTATGGTCAACACCTGTGGTATTGTGTCTTCCCCATGATTGTACATGCTGGGCCAGTGGGTGTGTGCATGCATGATGAGTAACTGTCTGTGTAACTGCTAGAACCAATAAAGAACCTACAAGAGGCTGAGGGGTACACTACCATTGGTGTCACACACAGTGTGGTTGCACTGCACCATCACATGTCAGTGAAGAAGAATAAGAGCCATGGTGCCATGGTTGAGCTTCAGCCTATGAAGCGGCTGGGGCTAGGGATCACGGTTCGAGTCCCGCCTGGGGCCTGTAGCGAGACCTAGTTCCAAAAAATAGCTGGGCATGGTGGCGCATGCCTGTAATCCCACCTACCTGGAAAGCTGAGGCTGGGGATTGATTGAGTCTGTGGTACCCCGGGAAATGAGAGCCTATGGTTCCACAGGCAAAAATAGTGAGACCTAGTCTCGAAAAAATAAAAGAGCCATGGTTGAGTATCCAACTGACACTCTGCTGATTTAAAAGCCCCACAGCAATTGCACTTGAACACAAGTTGTAGTTTATTTTATCACCTAACCAATGAAAGAAGAGTAAAAAGGGGGGGGGAATAAATCCCCTTATTTTGCATGGGAATTTACAGGGTGGAGAAGGCTGTTGAAGGAGGTTGAAACAAGGTGAGTTAGAATTCTGCTGCTCAGCAACAAAGGACACCTGTGACATGCTTGCTTCTTCATGCCCAGATTTGGAGCAAACTTAAACATGTGGCTGTTCAAGCAGTGACTGTAAGAGTGCACCTGTCACCTTTTCTGACTCCGCTCTCCGGAGTGGACTGTAGGAAGTGTTCATGATAGAACATGACAGACAGTGAAGTGAGGCCTCATTCATGCAAACTTGTGAAGAGTTGAAAGTATTTTAAACTGCATCCTCACCAGCATATGTTCCTGCCTGTTTGTTTGTTTTGTTTTGTTTTTGCTATGGGCCATTCTTACTGGTGTGAGATGGTATCCCATTGTGGTTTTGATTTGCATTTCCCTGATTATTAATGATATCAAGCATTTTTTCATATGCCTACTGGCCATTTGTATTTCCTATTTCCTCTTTGGAGAAGAGTCTTTTTTTTTTTTTTTTGAGACTAGTTCTTGCTATTTTTGCCCATGGAACCGCAGGCTCTCGTTGCCCGGGGTACCACAGACTCAAGCAATCCCCGGCCTCAGCTTCCCAGGTAGCTGGGATTACAGACGTGTACCACCATGCCCAGCTGTTTTTTTTTGGAACTAGGTCTCGCTACGGGCCCCAGGCAGGACTCGAACCGCGATCCCTAGCCCCGGCCGCTTCATAGGCTGAAGCTTACAGGCACGAGCCACCATGCCCGGACTGGAGAAGAGTCTTTTTCGTTCTCCCCATTTTTTTTAAAAGAAAAGAACATTTTTACACTGCTGGAGGGAGTGCAAACTGGTCCACACACTACAGAAAGTTGTGTGGAGAACCCTTAAATAACTGAAAATGGAACCACCATTCGTTTGATCCAGCAATCCCACTTTTGGGAATCTACCCAAAAGTCATCAAAACACTCATTTAGCAAGACTCCTGTACTCAGATGCTTATTGCAGCACTATTTACAGTAGCCAAGATATGGAAACAACCCAAATGCCCTCAAACTGATGAATGGTCGAAAAAAATGTGGCTTATTTGCACAATGGAATATTATTCTGCAATCAAAATGGACACATATGAAGCATTTGTGATGACATGGATGGACCTGGAGGGAATTATATTAGCACAAATAAGTCAGAAAGAAAAATACAGAAACTGGGTGGTCTCACCAATAGATGGGACATAGGAATAACAAACAAAAGGCCAAAACAAAAAGTCAAAATAAGCTGACATCAGAACAG
Organism: Uropsilus gracilis; assembly: GCA_004024945.1. Classification (NCBI taxonomy): domain Eukaryota; kingdom Metazoa; phylum Chordata; class Mammalia; order Eulipotyphla; family Talpidae; genus Uropsilus; species Uropsilus gracilis. Next base: position 149,974 of record PVHY01000186.1, read on the forward strand.
GGAAGGGAAGGTGGAGGGGAAGGGAGAGATTCAGAAAGGGATGGACACAAGAATCTAAGATGAGGGTTCACTAGTGATGAGGGTGGAGTGCTCTGGTAAGTGCAATGATGTAATATGATTTTATACACATAAACATAAATATGTAAACAGCAAAAATAATTTAATACATATTTCTAAACCACTACATCATATTATAGCTACAGGTGCTTGGAAAGAAAGGAAAAAGGGAAGGAGAGAGGAAAAGAAAGAAGTAAAGAAGGAAGGAAGGAGAAAGGGAGGGAGGGGAAGAGAGGGAAGGAGAAAAAGAAGGAAGGAGGAAGGGAGGGAAGGAGGGAGGGAGGGAAGGAGGGAGGGAAGGCAAGGACTGCGCTTCTAGGCATGTCACTCTGCCTTCTAGACTGAGCTTTCATAGGTGAGCACAATAATCCGAGAAGGAAAATAGGAAAGTTGTACTATTTTTGCCTGTGCAAATGGGACCCAGTACCCCCCACTCTTGGTTCCCACAGAAGGAGGGTCGCTGAGCCTTCTCTACTTTACATTGGAGAAGAAGAGCCAGACATGTTCATCCTGACTCTCTTTGCTTATGCTGGAGGGGAGCTGCCAGCAAGGAATGTGCTTTGGGCTGGCTTCCCTTCTGCCCCTACAGGGCTGGGGACACATGAGGTCTATTGTGCTCCAGCACTCAGGTGACCCAGTCAGAAGAGATGCTGAATCCTGCAACTCACTCGTCGAAAGTCACTTGTCATCCAGAGCCAGCCGGGCCCTCGAACTTGTGTCTCCTGGCTTCTGAATTGCTATTGCTTTTTGAATAGCTGGCAATGATGGGCCAGAAAGTGAATGGTCTCTGAGAAGTTCCGCCTCACCAGGTGAACAACTCATGCACCAGTTGTACAAAGTCACAGTCCATGAACTTAAAAATAGTCATCAAAATGTTCTCGCCACAGCTTGGCTTGCACTTTTCATGGACCATATGTGGGAGATGATGCATTTGCATCCATACTGACTTCATTATCCAAGGATGTCCCTTGAGAGTCCGCTCTGTGCACAGCTTGGGAGTTTGCATGGTGGCATCTGCCATCACTGTGGACTCTGCTTAGTATTCAGCCTCCACAACACCTTGTAGCTTGGCACTGCCTTGTGTATGACTACTGACCCTGTCATGAAATGTCATAGGCTTTAGAGAACACCCTTCCAAACAATATATCTGCTTCCTGTTTAATCATAGTTGGTCTGAAGTTCTGTGGAGCTAGTGTCTTCTGAGGTAGGAACCAGCCAGACAAATTTGAGGTTTCTTTCCAGGTAATATCAAAGAGGAACACAATTTGATCTGACTCCTTTCCCCCAATTTTATAATGAGATCAATGATTTCATTTCCATAGTGGTAATGTGAGTCAAAGGGAATCTCTGAAACAAATCCCCACCCTCTATGGACACTTTTCACATTGCTTCTTGGAAAAGCCAATTTTCTTCTTCAAAGGTAACGAATGAAAGGGAGTTGCCACAGGTAAAACATTTTGTGAAGCGCCTTCTTGCCTCTTGGCAGCAGCTGGGGAAGTGTCTGCATGATTGCAGTGTCAATAATTGAAATATCCTTTTGGGCAACTTCCCAATTTATATTTCCCCTGAAAAAAATAAAAATAAAAACAAAACCTAAAAGCAACCCATGGAGATCAACTGGATGTGCGAAACTCACTTTTTCTAAGGAAAAAAAAATCAAAACCAATTCTCTCCCCAGCTTGAGGCGAGATGGCATAGACACGGGCACGTGGCCTGGGAAATGCCTTTCCAAAGGGTGAAAAGAGAGTCTAGTGCCTGTGATTTTAATAGTTACCTGAACTATGAAAATTTTGAAAAAGCAATAAGCTTCCAAAGGTTTGGCTGTGTGTGTGTGTGTCGATGTCTGACTCACTCTGGAGTGGCTGATAATCAGATGGCAGACAGGCAGGAATTCCTAGTGGGGATATTGACTCCGGGGGCCCTGGATACAGAAAGTGTCAGCCACTTGTGGAGAAAGGCAGTGATGCAGAGTGGTTAGGGCAAACAACTCTGGAACCAATGGACTCGGGTCAAACTCTGGGTCATTCTCTACCAATGACTTAACATCTTTGTGACTCAGTTTCTCCATATGTGCTGATGATGACAGCAGTAAGCTATAGCAAATCATTGACTTGCTACAATGAAATGAATTGCAATGCCTGAGGTACTTATACCTCAGGTATGAGGTGAGGTATTGGTTTGATGGATTTGCCTTAGAATTCTCATTTGCCTTTAGCTACCAATACTATGAACTACATGCTACCTCTGAGTATAAGTTTTCTTTGTCATAATACATGGGAAAGATAACCTCTCCCCACAGCACTGCCATGAGGATTCAATGAATGAAAAGTTTTGAAAGGTCCCACCTGTAGGGAGTCCTTCATACTTTTATTTAGTTTAAACATCTTCCCTGCTCCTTCTCCCAAAGTCTTCATGCTTTCAGAAAATTAAAATAGCCTCTTGGGACCAAACCTATGGCTATACTTTCAAGGCTTTATACATGAGTCCAAAAATCAATCCTGTAGGTGAACTAACGAGGTAGATCAGGACGTGAGGGATGGGGGATGAGGGCAGAGACAGCTGCCTACAGGGTTTTCATCAAGAACTACAAGAGAGGATGCTCACTGAAATAAATCAGAAAGGACAAGAAACATATCAGATGGCTTTACTTAGAGGAGGGAAATAGGGAAACCAAACAAAGGATTAAAAAAAAGAAGACGGAATGAACAGGCACAATACCTCCGAGATAGACAACAGGAGAGGAAAAAAACACAAGAGACTCTGGTGATGGTTCATGGCTGATGTGGTGGTAGATAAGTGGATCTGCATCTAGGAGGAGAAATCAAATACCATACAAAAAAGAACAGTGATGTGAGGGTCAAAAAGAATAGAAAGAAATGCAATCAAGAGGGGGGAGAAAAAGACTGTGCGTGACACTGAAAATATGTCCTTGAATTTTCTGTAGATCTTGATTTCATTCATTCATTCAATTATTTATGATTTGTCTTATTTTAAATCATTATCTACCCTGCGGTTCTCCCACCACCTTATCATCCATGAACCATGGTCTTAGTCCTCTGAGCCCTCCCACTCCTACTTCCCCCTTGTCTGTTTGTTTCTCTTTTCCTTTCTGGTTTATTTCTGCTAGCTTGATTTCTTTAAGTTCCATCCATGTTACCACGAATGGCATATTTGTCTTTTTTAATTGATGAATAGTATTCCATCATGTACATAGACCACAACTTTCTGACCCATTCGTCTGCTTTGGGGCATTTGAGTTACTTACATATTCTGGCTATTGTAAGCAGAACTGCAATAAACATTCACGTACAGTGTCTTTTTGGATTAGCGTTTTTGTATCCTTTGGGTAGATTTCTAGCAGTGAGATTGCTGGATCGATTGGGAGTTCCATTTTCAGTAGTCTTAAGATCTTGATTTCTTTTAAATGGGAGTGCCTAAAGATTTTCCTTTAAACATTTCTTTAGTACAGCTATAAAATTGAATCTGTTGTGCTTTCGTTACCTCCTATTAAAATATTTTTTAATTTCCTTTGTTATTTCTTCCTTAATAAATCAGAGAAACAGACATTACCTAGTTTTCAAATATCTGAAGATAATCAAGGGCTATTTTTTATCTTTAATTTAGTTCTGTGATATCCTAAATTCCATTGATCATTATTATGATTAAATTTTATTTTTATAATTTATTCATTATGCATAAATATATCTGTGCACAGATATATGAGTTTCTCTACATCTTCAAATAAATATAGTCTATGTCAAGTAATATACCATTTCATGTCTTCTGTAGTAAAAAACTTTTTATTGTCCTAGTCCATAAATTGTGGAATTACTGTCATGTGTTTTTATTTCTACACAGGTTTTAAACAGGGTATTTTTTTCAACCTCAAACAGTTACCCCTTAAATAATTTTAAGTGACGAAATATTTTTTTTTTATTTTCCAATATATTCCTCACTTTCTGTATTCATTTCTTTTTGCCAATTCAATTTTTCATTAGATATTTTTAGCTGAAGAATTTCCTTTAATATTTCTTGTAATTAATGTACACTACCAATATAGCCTGACAGTTGGGGAACAAATGCTTTATTTTCCATTGACTTTTGGAAGGTGTTTCCACTAAGTGTAGAATTCTAGAAGAGCAGCCTAGTTTTCTTCCCACACTTGAAATTCATTGTTCCATTGCTAGTTTGCAATCATTTCCTTAAATTCCAAGCTGATTCCTATTTTCATTCTTTCATATGTATTTGACCCTGTTTTTTTCACTACTTTAAAGATCTTCTTTATATGCTCTTCAGTAACTCATTTATAATGTATCTTAGGGGAATTTTTTTTCCTGCTTCAGTTTCTTGAGTTTCTTAGATCTTCTTTAGGCTTACATTTTTAAATGAACTTCATGATTTTCTGATCCTTATTTAAGTATATTTTCAGTTCTTTCCACAAACCTCTTTCTTAGACTCCAAATACCTGCGTGTTAGATTACTTGATATTTCCTTTGAGATTCTTCTTTTTAAAAATATTTTACTCTATGTGCTTAACTTTGGAGTTGTTTAGATACCATATTTTCAAAGGATTTAATTGCAATAATGGTTATCCAGAAAACATTTTCATTTCATTTACTTTATTTTCCTTTCAAATTTCATTTGACATTTTTATATCTTCTATTTGTATCCTTGTACTAATATCTTCCTTCAATTTTTGAAAGCATATTTAACTTCCTTTTGGAACTATATGCATTGACTGATACTGTTTTTTCCTGTGTATGAGAATCATTTTCTGGCTTTTTGCATGTCTAGAGATCTTTATTAAATGTTGAACACTATAGATTTCCATTGTTGAATGGTTCTGTCTTGTTTTGTTTTTGTTCTTCCTTTAAAGAGTGTTGGTAAGTTAAGTGACTTGTGGGCCAATTGATCTTTTTGAGGCTTGATTCTATTTTTTTTCAAATAATAAATATAAGGCTATGTTAGGCTCATGAGGATGTTGTGAGTGTGCACAAGTCTCTACCAAAGGTCCCATAGAATCAAAAGTGTTCTCTCCACTTTTGCTTCTGGAAACAGTTTCTAGCTCTGTACTAACCTTATGGGAAGTTTAGTTTGTAACTCCTCAGAACTGTTCTTTCCCTGAAAGTTATTCTTATTTGACTTCATGGAATTTCACCTTCCTAAGTCTAAGTCTCAAAGTAATCCTTAAATAGATATTGAAAGCTCTTTTCCTTGGATTCTCATTTTTCCTGAAGTCTCCCCTGAAATTTTCAGCTCCTTCAGCCTTCCTAAAGTACGATCTCTGTTGTTTCAATTTGAAGAGTCTATGGGCTTTTTTTTTTTTTTGGGTGTCTTTCTCTGTGCATGTTGACCCAAAAATTGTCTTGAAGGGGAAACCCGTGGTAATCATAGGACTGACCCCAGCTGTTTTCTTTTATCAAAGATCACTGTGCTATTTTGTCTGTGGTCCAAAGTTTGAAAGTAGTGGTTTGCACATTTTGCCCAGCTTTCTATGATGTTTTCAAGGTCAGAAACACGAATGGCCCCATTTGCTTTTCCAATACTGTGCAAAAGGATCGAAAAAATATTTAGGGCATCATATACAGATGAACTGTAGAGTGAAATGTTTTTGCTTATTTTTTAACAACAGTAAGGACTAGCAGTAGTCCTTATAGACAACCTAACCATTTGAGATGCAGAGCTAGAAATTTTGTATGTCTTTTCTTATTTTTTATTATAATAATAGTGAAAGAGTTGTATTATTATTAATATTATTATTATCTCCCCTAATGAGCAAGAAAATAACAGTGGTCAGCTACACTGGAGCATTGGAGATAAAGTTCAGATCTGACTATCCTACACCTGGCAAGGGTCTATTCCAGTGTGTTTCTCTCCTGCATTTGAGTTGCAGAGAAGGACATTGTGGCAGTCCATATGAGATGATCAGAACAAAAATAAAAGATTTTGGGGTGAAAGGAGGGACTGGAGCTGAAAGTGTGTGCCCCAACATAGTCAATCTCCAAGGGCGTCCTCTCTCCGTGACTCAGATTCCTTGGTGACAGCCTGCCCCTAAATCTAAAATGGAATTCTAAAATGTTCCTCACTTTGAAAAGTTCAGTTTAGATACATTTGTCCTAATTTTCACAGGTTCTCTGCACCATGCCTGACTTGCAGAGCATTTGCGATTTTTCCTCCTGCCACTTGGAGTCTGGTTGGCGAGAGCTGTGTCTGCTCTCTTATTAATTTCCTCTGACTTCCTGTCACTCAGCTAGGCCCCTGCAGGTTCGCTCTTTGGGATTTTTCCATCTCTTTCTGCTGCTATTATGAAATAGACCTTTGGTCTCCGGGGCTCTGTCCGTAGAGTTTTAAGCATATTTTTGTGATTCCTGTTATTAAAAATTCCTTCCTCAATCATCCACTCCTGCCTAAGCACAAGCCAATTTCCTCCCTTGCATTTTTGCCCATGTTGCTTGAGAATATTTCTCGACCTGCTTTTCCCGTACATCCACCATTGCAGCCCCTACTTCACCTTGATTCCTAGGCTCATCGCAGCATACAAACAGCCTTCAGAGACCTGCTTGAAAACCTCTTACCACTCAAATCAAAGAGCTGTTCATCAGTCCTGGTTTTATTTAATTTAGCTCCTGATTGGGGGACTCAGTTGGCAACTAAAACCCTTTATCAGCTTCAGTTATCCTCATTCTCTTTGCTCTTTAAGACTTCCAATGTGTCTGAATAGACTTCACACAGCTGGTCTGACTTCACATTTTTCTCCTCTCTGGGGGCTACTCAATTCCATTTGGAAATCAGGATATTTCTTGTATCCAAACCATATCACCTACATGTTATAACCAGGCTTGGGGCATTTGATCTCTCTTCTTAGGAGGATAAAAACTAGATGCATGGTGGCATGTAGGTTGCCTCGGTCCTGCCTATGCTCCAAGCACTCTGTGAAGCTTCAAAGGAGAAAATCTAGCTACCAATTAGCAGTGGCTCCTGTTTATGGAAGAGGAGAGAGGTGACGTGGGTGTCAAATGGTTGCTGACCCTGGAATCGTTCCCGTCTCTGGTGACAGTGGTTAGGGACCAACCTGACAATGACTAATTTAAAAAACTCTTTAGCTTTGAGACCAGAAATAAATCATGAAGGACAGTGAGCTTTTAATAAGTGCTTATTTCATGCGGGAAATGGTGCCAAATTCTTTCTATAGTTCATAATAACCCTTCTGCTTGCAGGCACTGGGTAGGTGTCTATGACCTGACTCCAAATCTCAGGTGGAACACAGGACTTTTAGTTGGACAGCCCAATCTCCTGTTTCCAGCAAGTGCAGGAATATGATGACATACCCAGTTCTGGGATTTGAGTCCACACCAGTGAGGAGAGAAGGGAGACAAAAAAGTCATAGCTGTAGATTGATACAGCAGAGATGAACCCATGGTACATTCTGCCTGAACAAGGGAGAAGACACTTCCCAGCCTTCCTTGTTCACAGGGTGGAGTCGCTGATGGAGCTTGGGTCAGGGCTGGGTGGGTGGAAGTACTCCAAATGCCTCTGAGGTTCTGTGCCTATATGTCTCTGTGCAATTCTTCATGTTCTATCTTCCTACTCTCTTGGTCTCCATGTGGCAGGACATGGTGAGGAGACATGAATCCGATTGAGGAAAGACCATAGTCCCCTTTGTTCCCTGGTGAAGAGAGCTCACAGACAACCAGAGAGTTCTGGTTCCATACAGGGAGTAAACCCATCTTATGCAGGTCCACCTGTGTCAGGCTGCTCTGGGCAATTTACAGATCAGGATTCTGAATGCCCAGTACGCAGCCCTGATCATGAGCCAAAGCGTAGTCTCTGATCAGAAATCAAAAAAGACAAACTTATCTCATTTGCAGCAACTTGGATGGAGCTAGAAGGAATTATGTTAGCAGAAATAAGCCAGAAAGAGAAAGAGAAAGAGTTCCACTTTCAGTTGCTTACCCAAAGGACCCAAAAACACTCAATCATAAGGACACCTTACTCGCAAGTTCATCGCAGCACAATTTACAATAGCCAAGATATGGAAACAACCCAATGGCCCAAAAATGGACAAATGGCTGAAAAATATGTGGTCTATGTACACAATGGAATATTACACATCAATCAAAGATGACAAACATGTTATTTGCAGCAACATGGATGGAACTAGAAAGAATCATGTTAGCAGAAATAAGCCAGAAAGAAAAAGAGAAATATGGGATGATCTCACTTATTTGAAGGACATAGGGAAAACAAACAAACAAATGCTCAAGAAAAATTGAAAACTGCCAACAGAACTAAAGCATAGAACAAGAGACGGGTGGGGAGGGAGAGAATGGGGGAGGGGGAGGGACAAAAGACTAAGATGGTGCATGGGTGGTAAGGTGATGGGAGAGCATCGGGATACATGATAATGCACTATATATATATATGCACACACATATACATAGATAGATAGATATATAAGTGCAAAAACAATAAAATTTTAAAAAAGAAAAGGAAATATTGAATGGACTCACTTATATGAGGAATATAGGGAAAACAAGCAATCAAACAGACAAGAAAAATTAAAAAATAACTTTTAGTAAGATTGAAGCATAGAGCATGAGAAGGGGAAGGGGGAAATTAGAGGAGGGATGGATGCAAAAGACGAAGATGATGGTTCATGGGTGATAAGGTGGTTCCCATATAGGAGAAGATAATGATGTAAAATAAAATAATTAATATAATTAAAAGCAAAAACATAGTCTCCGATCAAGTTTCTCAGCTTCTGCTCATTTGATGCCCTATCTGATATTTTTAACCACAGATGCACATCTTTTGTTTCTGTATATGCTGCTTTAATTAAATCACACTCTTTTTCCATTTCATTCATTTGACCCTTAGCAAAATCAACTACCTCAGCAACATCCATCATTTCCTTGATGTGACTTTGAGTCAGTGTTACCCCATCTTCTCACTGTCTCAGCCAGACCTTTTCCCATCAGAAGTACTTCCTTCTTTACTGAATTTTGATTTCAAGTAGCACCATCATCCTGAGTGTAGGGTGAGGAAAAGGACATTAATACACACTCTAAAAATTAGAATTCAAACTTATATTCTGCAGGATTCCTTTCTGCTAGTGTTTTGTTCCTTGTTTGATTATTTGGTGGGCATCTTCTGTTCCAAACTTGCTGGCAGTCTTTGAAAAGAAAGGCACTGCTTAAAGAAGTTTTGTGCTATGCTTTGTCAAACACAGAAAAACATTTGTGCTTGTTAGCATTCTGTTGTTATTATGGTGTCTGTCTGACATGATCACATATGTTTAATACATGGTAATAATGTTTATGGAATCACTTCATTGCAATTACAGTAAGGGCTGGTGATCACAGCAGCAGGATAGAAGCTCTAGGCTTGTCAAACCAGCTCATTAGAAGCCAACTGCCCTTTTCTCTATAAGTACACGCGAGTGGGCTGGAAGCCTGCTGATCTGCCACCTTGCTGATAGGCCGTGTGTTCAGATGGGGCTCAATTTGCAGCCATCCCCACATCCCTAGGGTGCCTTTCCACACCCCCACTGTGTTATCTCTGCTTAAAAACCCCATGCAATGGAATGGTGCCTATGAAACTGCTATAAGGGGCTTTAGATTGGGTCAGCAGAAAGGTTGAGCCATTATAATGGTTAATAATAACAAGGGGTGTGTGTGTGCGTATATATATATATATATATATATATATATCTCAGCTATATCTATATATATCATTATATTTCAGCTTTCAGTGTGGAGACTGCTTCTGCAGCATACCACCCATGGAAATACCACACCAGCTGCCTCCTGGAGCAAAGCAGAAAGCCAAGAACTGCAGAGCAGGCAAGCAAAACACTGGAAGAGCTGGAGCAGATTGTCTTCTGATATTTGTCAAGTCAAATAAATGAGAAGTGGAACACTCCGGAGAATTTTCTATCCAAGTCAGCATTTCCCAAAATGTACTTTTCTGGAATTCCAGTCCCAAGGAGGCTAATAAGTGCTAACCTACCACAAATTGCTTTGTGCTTAAATGCAGGTTTTAAGACCCGGGTTTACCAAGTTCAATGGGCTCTGCAAGATGTGTCAAGTCATCAAATATAGTTTAGACTCCAAGAGGGGGCAAAATCAGGTAAGACACAAATGGCTTTCTTTCTGACTCTGAGTCTTGAAAGAATATTCAGCATGAAGTGTGAGTATAGTATGAAACAGCACATATCATTACAGGGGTTAAGTTTATGAAAATGAAAGTTCTTTCTCACCACCATTATCAACATTGTGCAATGGGAGACTGCACGTTGCAAAATATTTTCATCTGGAAATTGGAGCTTTCCGAGATAATCTAGGGATTTTTAAGAAAACATTTGACTTCACGTTTGTCATGGAAAGGCATAGAGTTCAATGCTCTTTGAAGCTATTTTAAATATGCTGAATTTGTGACAGAGAAATTATAAATTCTAGGAGCTACTGAGTTGATCTATTTTCATTTGACCTCCTATACCCACGAAGATGGCAGAGAGGATTTGGAATCCTGCTTTATCACTTTCCTTCTAAAATCAGGAAAAAGAGGATACTCTATTTTCACTCTTTTGAAAAGCTCATATTTCCAGTTATAGCCCTTCTCTGGAACCTCCCCCTGGCAATTACCCTCTTTTTACCTTTGTTACATTTCACTGTCTCCTTTTTTCCTTCCTACCTTCTAATATGTTTAACTGTCCCACAACTTTATAAGTATTCCTCCCCTCCCCTCTAGATATCTAATTTCTAAAGTATTTTGCTCTCTGCTCTTTTCACTTCTTTATTATGCCTTACTTCTTAACCTTTTGCAATATGATTTTATTAAAAAGATGTCTGCAAACAGAAGATATTTGCAAATCATGTGCTGATAAAGATTTAATATTAGAACATAGAAAGAACTCCTAAAATGCACCAAGAAAAATACAAGCAACACACTCTTTAAAAACAATCAAATGACTTAGATATTTCACAACAGAATATATACAACAGACCAACAATCTCTTGAAAGGATGTCCACAACATAGCCACTAGGGAAATGCAAGTCAATACTGCAATGAAGACCATTTTGTATCTATCAAGACAACTATAACTCAAAAACAGAACAAAAGTATTGACAAAAATGTGGAAAAATCAGAATCCTCATACACAGCTAGTGAAAATATAAAAGGTGAAGCCCCATGTAAAACAATTGAGCAGCTCCTGGAAGATGAAATAGACATATCATAGGACCCAGCAATTCCACTCCTAGGTGTAATCCTCAAAGAATTATGAATAGCTACCTGAACAGATAGCTGTGTGTCATTGTTCACTGCAACATTATTCACAACAGCCAAAAACCCATGCTCATGAAGTATCCATCACAGATGATTACTCGTCTCAATGTGGTACAGCATATTATGCAATAGTATTGTTATAAGAAGCAAGGAAATTCTTATATAAATCACAAAATGGACGAAATGTGAAAACATTGCTAAGTGAAATAAGCCAGAAGTGAAAGAATGTTGCACAATTCCATGTCTAGAAAATATGCAGAATAGAGAAATTCCTAGGTCCACCATGGGTCAGAAATTACCAGGGATTTGGGGGAAAGTGGCAACGAGAAGCCATTGTACAAAGGTCTACTGGTTACAGAGTTTCTGTATGTGATGCTTGAATCCTGTTGGAAATAGATAGTGGTAATGGTTAATTATAAACAGTTACTGCTAATTATTAATGTCACTGAGTTGTACATTTGAAAATAGATAAAATAGCTAAATTTTATGGTATTTGTACTTTTGCCACCAAGAGAAAAGATAATAAATTCTCTTGCAGGAGGATGGGGCATGGGGAACTCACAAAAAGAAAGAAAATCTTTCCTACTTGTTTAAATGCTGCTTTTTCAGGGAGGCATTTTCTGAGCACAATTTAAAATGGTCATACTCCCTTCCCAAGCATTCCTTATGCCCCCACCCCCACCCCCCTGATTTTATTTTTCTTCATGGATTTTGGCTTTACCAAACATATGTTTTAATTGCTTTTAGTGTATTTCTTCCAGCTGGGATGTCAAATCTATGAGAGCAGGGATGTTGACCTACCCCCCACCTGTGTCAACCTCAGTTCCTAGAATCATGTCTAGCGCAGGATGGAATCTCAAGAAATATTTGTGGAATGACACATATTTCCTAGAAGAAGCACATATGGTTCCAGAGTCTTTTGATTGCCTTTTCCGTAGCTGCCCTTTCAAGGGCACAAGGATGAACTTCTTCATTTTCTGAAAAAGTTCAAATCTCAACTAATAAGTAAAAGAACTATTTTAACTAGCAGTTGAGATGATTTAGATTGTGCTATCCCCAAATGTGCTACCTTGGATTATTAGTTTAAGTTCAAGAAATTTGAAAGATGGCAGTTTCTGGAAGGACTATCTGATCTTTCCCTGCAGCAAATCCTAAGATAGACAAGAGAGATGTGGTCTAGATACATAATGCAATTCCACTCAGACATTGAAAAGACTAGACCCTGCCATTTACAACATGGAAAACCTGGAGGGGATTATGCCAAGTGAAATGAGTGAGAAAGAGAAAGGCAAATACGGTGTGATTTTACTCACCTGGCAGACAGGATAACAATAAATGAACAAAAATAAAAAGCAAAAATGTGTGTCTAGACTATCAGAACAAAATAATGGTTTCCAGAAAGGAAGTGGGTTCAGAAAATGAGGTATAAGAGTCAATTGTAAGCTAATGGATGAAACCAGAATTTTGGTGCTGAGCCCAGTACGCGCGCGTGCGCACACACACACACACACACACACACACACACATGCACATATTTATGGCATTGAATAGATTTCAGGTCTACAACCTTATAAAGAAACATCAATATCTTGAATCTTTATGTCATAAGTAACTGTTACTTCAATAAAGAGAAAGGCCCCTGATATGAGAGGTATGCCCCCACACATGGCAGGAATTGGGGGTGAGGGGAAGGCGCTTCCTTATCCCAGAACATGGAAAGATACCAAGAGGATCCAAATGAACAAGTCTTGTTATGTTTTCTCCACTAACCATGCTTAGCTCATATCCTTCTGGTCCATCACATGTCCACTGCTCACCAAGCTGGATTGCACATGCTCAAGCCAAACCACCCTTTAAGTCTTGATTTCCTAGCTAAGACTCCCAGCTATGTGAAATTTGTATTGAATAAATGTGTGTGCTTTTGTCTTATTAAACTCTCTTAGGTTACAGAGTTGCAGTAAGTTTTTCTCCCCACACAGCTGCACTAAATCTTTTAAAAAATGTAAATAGATAGAACTTGGAAATATGCAAAATCAACACTGCTTCATTGTTCAAATACTTGCTATTTCCTTTACTGACCTTACCAGAGACAGTCTGACTTCCAAGGAGCTCCTTATCCCAGTTGAACATACCTACATTGCCCAGGAATTAGGCAAAAAGAAACATGTCATTCATGGCAACATGGATGGAGCTAAGAAGGAATCATGCTAGCAGAAATAGGCCAGCAAGAAAAAGAGAAATACTGGATGGTTTATATGAGGAATAGAGGGGGGGAGAAAGTCAAACAGACAAGAAAAATTTAAACTAATTTTTAGCAAAATTGAAGCATAGAGCATGAGAGGGGGGAGGAGGAAATCGCAGGTGGGAGGGGCACGAAATACTAAGATGATGGTTCACAGGTGATAAGGTGGTGGAAGAACAACCCCTTGGTAGACAACAATGTAAAAGAAAATAAATAATAGAATAGAATAAGTAAACATAAATAAATAAAATGAAGACAAAACAAAAAAGAAACAAATAAAAAACAGCCAACTTTATCTGCAAAGTGATCTGAAGAAGCAGCAGGAAGAGAGGGAGAAGAAAAGATCCACATCTCACTTCATGGATGTTCTCACTGTCAGGAAACCCAGGTAGCGAGTCACCGTGGTGGGCTGGACCCAATTCCAAGCACAGCTGCCGTGCTCTGCCCTTGATGTTTGATGTCTAAAACCAGACCTCAGTTGGAGGCTTCTGTCTGCCCGCCTGGGCCCCTGGTCTCCTGCTCCCCGTCTGCATCCACCAGCATCCTCACTGGGCCCATCCACTCCCACACCCCAGACTCTTCCTTCCTGTGAGTTCAGGTCATGTGTGAAACCTGCTTTCTCTCCCTCAGTCCCTGTCTCAAGGTCGGTGCCACCTATGTATCTGTTGAACAATCCAGTTGAAATACGACTTCCAAATAATGGCATTTGTCTTGCTGCCAGCACAAACCCACAGGCTTTCAAGAGGTCTAAAAATATGTCAGCTCTGTGGCTGCTGCCATCTCTGTACTTCAGCCTGGGTTCTTGCATCTCCTCTGCTTTGAAGCCTTTCCCCACTATCTCCCCAAGGATCTGTGCCTCCTTCTGCCAAGCTAGATGGCTGCATCTTGTTCCTCTTGAGTCTGAGGTCCCTTCAAGATAAAATGCAGTAGTGTGTTTACCTGTGTGGCTGCTCCTGCATCCGTGGCTGGTGTCAAGGAGAGAATAAATGAGCAGTTTGTGGGACTTTCCTGGTGTCTCTGCTACTTCCATTTCTGACCTGCTGGTTCTCTCCCTCTCCCTTCCTCCTCTGGTCTTTCCTTTCAATCTTCCTCTGGTATTTCCCTCCTGCTGGGACCAATGTTTGATGGACTCTTCAAGAAATCGAGTCTTGAAAGTCATAGGATCTGGTCATCCTCTCTGGCATTGTCCTTCTTGCTCCTTAAACTGTTCTCAGTCCTTGATTAATGGTTCTTAGAGTGGATTCCTGAAAGTCCAGTGTGAGATTGTGTGTGTGTGTGTATGTGTGTGTGTAGAGAAAAGGTATAAGTTGCATGTGGGTCCTGCCTCCTCCACCTCCCAAGAAGGTTAAGAATCACAGATCTAGATACTTTATTATATTATAATTCAAAGGATGAATCTACTTTCATAAAATATATACAAAGGCATGCGGAAAGTTAAAAATCAGTTTAAAAGCTTCCACAGCTTTCAAACGCTTTCTACAGCACTCATCTATCCATGGATCAGGCATCAGGGGACACCTTTGTAATCAAAAGTGGAATACTGAGCTGAGCTACACTGCATTGTATCAGGATATCAAATCCACACTCTTGAAAACTACACAGAGCTGTGATAAGCTGTGCCCTACATTCTGGGGCATGTGCGATACTCTGTACAAGATGACAGATTCAGGGTTTTATCTGGAATCAAATTATCTTTGTTTGCTGCTGACCTGGAAATATTTGAGTTTCTTGGGTTATATTGTCTTAGAAGGCATTTCCCAACTGAGGAAATGCCTCCTCGTGGCCTCAGATGGATGAGGGACACTTGGAGGGAGTATGCTGCTATGTACCGTGCCAAATCATTCTGAGCAATTATGAGTAATGATTTGGATGCCTGGCATTCAACTCTTAGCCTGGCCAAATAGTCACTGGTAATTTAAAGACTTGAGTGAAAAGACCCCAAGACATAACACCACAGGCTCTCTTCAGGCCATAGACTTTACTTCAGTGGGTAGCCAAAGAAAGAGAGGAACTACTCAGAACAACTGATGGATACCTTCGCTCATTAACTATACAGTGAAAGAAGGCCATGTAGAAAAGTGTGACTTTGACTTCAAGTAATGCCAGTAAAATCTGTTTGCACCTGGAAGAACTGGGAGACAGCTTTATAACCACAAAGTGTTGCTCAAATGGGGAATTTTGAGGCTAACCAGTCAGGGGGGCTTGGATCAGTGCCCCATCGTTAACCAATTAAGTGGTGTTTGCCAATTATTTGACATTTAACAAGATTATTCATCCTTCCTTAATTAGAAGTTACCTATTTATCACATTTTATCCTCAAAAAATACCTGATGGGTAGGAAAAAATGGAGCAAATTGAGATGACATGACATTGAGTAGTTTGTCCAAACTCCAACAGCTGATGTGTGGGGAACAGGGTTTCTTTCTCATCCCAAAGTTCAGATGCTAATCTACTACCTTCTGCTTCTTCCTAAAGAATAATCAACAGACATTTATACCTCTGGATTTCTTCTTCTTTTTTTATCCAAGCAGATGGTCAGAATAAATAGACCCTATCTTTTTCTGAGTGTGCATATACTTACAATTGATCAGGTGCTGTGCTATTTAAAACCTTTTCTTAGAAATCCAAATGAAGGTAGTATTATTTTGGTATCTGTCAGGGTTCTCCAGAAAAACAGAACCAATTGTATAAGTGCTCATCTGAATCCAAGGCTGAAGACAGGAGACAAATGTCCCAGCTTGAAAACATTTAGGCAAGAGAGAGAATAAATTCCTCCTTGACTCTGCCTTTTTGTTATATTTAGGTCTTCAAAGATTAGATAAGGCACATTCATATTCAGGAAGCCAATCTGTTTTAGCAGTCAACTAACTCAAGTGCTAACCACATCCAGAAACTCTCTCATAGACACATTTAGCATCAAGTTTAACCAAATAACTGGATACTCCATGACCCAGTCAAGTTGATGTAAAAAATTAACCAACACAACTACCCACATATTTGTTAAAAGAGGAAGCCAAGAGTCTAAGGATGTTGGCCAAGGTCATACGGTTGATGAGAAGCAGATGTGCTGTCCAAGTATTGATTACCAAAATCTCGATTCTTGTTGACACCTTCTCCCTCTGAACTGTACTCATGTGTGTAGAATTTGACCTTTTTGATAGAGGTAAGAAACAAGGAAAGTAACCAGGAAAGGTGGTTGCGATGATTTCTAGTAATTGAAGGAACTCTCCCAAACCATCAGTATGGATTAGGAGTCTATCATCCTTCCCTGCAATGATGCCGCCAGTTGGAGCAGGTAAGGCATTTGAAGAATCAGCAACATATACTCACTTCAGTACCATCAAAGAGACAGGGAACAGGTCAGTAAGAACCAGGAACATCTCCAGTTCCTATTTACATGTGCATGAAATCAATCCCCTCCCCATTTCATCCTTTGTTTACTGTACAGACACAACTCTGCCCATTCCATTCAAATATTTCCTCTAACATGGACTTGATGAGGCCATGTGCTGCTCTGCACAGAATTATTCATGACTTAATTTTTTCCTGTTTCATTATTAACATGAGGTGGGAGCTCATAGCTGGGGGGACAAAGAATGATGCCAGCATGACAAGTCTTGGCTAAGATATTTCAACTCATTTGGAGTAGCTGGTGTGCAACAATGCTCTTGGCTCATACTTGTGGTTGCAAAAATTTAAACGTGGTGGCACTTGAAGTATTTGTGGGTTTTTAGTCATCTCACCCACTCCTATACTGATAGCTCCTTTTACTTTTATCAACCACACTCAATATATTTCCCTTCTCTAAAGCAAGCGTTTCCCTCAATGTTATCCAGCTGTTTAATTTAACTTTTTAACAGCATTAGCTGGAACATTCCTGCCCTGCTGACTCCATAGGGTCATAAAATATGTATATAGTACTTTGAATTCTTCCACTTTAACTTTTTTCTTCATTTAATTTTACCTTTATCCAATTAGTATATGCAACATTTTTAAAGGTCATGTAATTACTGTGACACCTGAAAATTAGAAAAAGAGTCACACCTGATTCTCACTCCCTTTAGGCAACCACTTTGAATTTTCCTTTAGTGTTATTTGCTACCATTATTCAAAAAAGTATGTTTTCTTGGTAAAGTCTACCTGAAATATCTTAATTTCCTGGCTTGTATGTTTCTTTATATTCTATTGATTCTTCACACCAAAGCCATCTTCACCTGTATCTGGAGTCCTCAAGTACAAAATCATTTTACTTTAACCTTTCTAGAGAGTGACCTACTTGTCATATCCCATGTAAGCTAGTGACAAGTTATAATAGCCAAATATGGGAATCTTCAAACTACGTTCTGTGGCCAGATTCGATATGCCACTTTTTAAAGTGAAGTGTTATTGGCATACATTCAGGCCCATTTACTTAAGTGTTGTTATTGTTGACGGATGCTTTCATACTACAGTTGCATCGTTATGTAGCTATGCCAGAGATCATATGATACACAGAGTCTAAAATATTCCCTGGCCTTTCCCAGACAATTTGTCCAGTTCCTAAATATTCTGACACTGATTTTTAGCCAATCTACCTGTTTTTAACTCACTCTCTTCTGCCAACTTCAAAATTACTGGTATCTTCTATTCCTGAAGCTTTCAGGAATCTGCAATAGAGTGTAAATCAATTTGCTCCATATCAGCATTACTCCACACTGCATGTAGCAGTTTCAGTGTTCTTTTTACTCTTCTGAATTCTATCCTCTCTCTCTCTCTCTCTCACACACACACACACACACACACACACACACACACACACGTGGATATCACCCCTGTTGTTTTAACTTAGATTCTCATCGTTGTTTAAGATTAATGCTTCTTAACTTACCATCATTTTCCTGGGCTTGGAATATGTCCATTTGTACTTTTCAGAAAACATTAAGCCATCCAAGGTATTTCAAGCAGGAAAGCATTTAATTTAGGGAGTACCAATAGATAGAATATAGAGACCATAGCTAGAGCATCAACAGGGATCACAAAAAGCTTCTCTTATGCTCAGGTTCATCATTTGCTTTCTGAGACAAGGCAGGAAACTGCACAGAGCAATCATTGACTTATACATCATTGAGCCATGTGCAACCTGACAAACCACTGAGAGACAGTGGTTTTAGCAAAACTAAAACCTCCAACCCACCCAGAAGGCTATGTTTCTGTACATTCTTGCTCAAGGACCCATAAACTCACCTTTGCCTCTCCCTGCACTTTCAGCTAAGCAGAAAATGCTCCAGCAAAGAATTCTGCTAAGTATGTTCCCAGAGAGAGACGCAGAGGGGAGCTGCACTGCACAACATCTAACATGAGGGAACTAGCTGAGGCAAATGGGTGATTCCAATTAGATTAATCTAACACTTCTATCTCTCTCCACTTCGTCCTCTCCACCAAGAAGAATTTCTGTTAGGTCATTGTTGCCCGCAGCACGGACATCATACTCTGTATTCACAGATGTGGTAGGATACTGATTGCAGTGGTCTTGGGTAAACGATTGTGGCCAAGTGGAGATGGGCAAAAAAATTCTATGAAGAAATAAAAGATAATACACATTAAATGTTGAACAAACTGCAAAATGCCACCTAAAACAAAAGTTGAGTTCCGCAGACAAATTAATTCTGACTTATGTTTCTAACTCCAAAGAACTGCAGTGTACTTCTCAAGGGATTATGTTTACCTGTCAATCTCATATCTGACTTCCTTTCATCTGTTCTTTTTATAGTATATATATGTATATATATTATATTATATATGTAGCATTTCAAAACCTAAATACAGCAAAATGTTACCACTGCACTACACTTATTTCATTCGTCATCAGCCTATGGAAGATGTACTGACAGATAATGAGAGCTCTGGACAGCTCGGAGACTCAAAGGGAAGTGGCAGAGACTCTACTTTCTATTACTAAACCTGGTTCATATGCAGAGGCCTCCAGGTTACAAGATGTCAGTTTTATTTTTATAACTTCAACCGAGGTTTCTTACTGACAATATCACTCTCAAATCTTAAATATATGTTCGAACCAAAAATAATACTTGCAGTGAAATCATAAAAATCAGTGCTTTCTCTAATTTGAAAATGACCCAGTTCTTTACTAATTCAATGTCAATCTTGTGCCGTGGTGATCACTGTTAGGAAATGTGTAGCAGGCTTATGACCCAAAGGAGATTTTATTTCTGTTGTGTATTCACTCTGCTTTAGAAAAATGCTCCAGATTATCATGTTGGAATCATACGCGGTCCAATCTCTCAGAAGAGTAGATAGAGGGCTTTTGATCACTGAAAGTCACTATTCAGCAGTATGGGCATAGGGTCAGCATTTCATTACCCCCAAAAAAGCAGATATTTTAGAATCTTGTGTGTATTGAGAATTTAAAAGGAAAAAAAAAATCCCCAACCTTGGGAAGATCCTTAGAGGGGAGGAAAAGATTGACGTCACAGGTTTACAAGAGGGAAGTTACAGGTTCACAAGGATACCTGCTTGAACCAGTTCTCAGACAGGCTGTGGCAAGGCTTATATTCAGAAAGGGCTTTTCACAGTGTAGCTCAGGGAAACAGTATAGGCAACCTATGAGCTCAAAACTACAAAACAATGTTATAATACAGCAAAATACGGTGATGATGCTATTTGCCTTTTGTTTCTGTACACTGTTGACATTTCTCCACATGGTACAAAAGCCAGTGCATTAACCAACAACACCCATGTGTGAATCAAGGCAATGGAACGAACTACAGTTGCTAAGATATTCTGCACACACACATACACGCACCTCACAAATATATGGTTTAATTTTTACTTAAAATTTTTATATTGGGGTAACATTGCTTTATAATACTGTATGGGATTTAGAGGTATAGAGCCACACCCTTCAGGAGGATGTCATCACACCAAACCCAGGCCCCCAAAACTCATTGTGCCCTCTCCTTACTTTGCTCTCTCCATTCTCCCTTTCCCTCTGGTAACCTAATTCTGCTGTCAGAGTCCTAGAGTTTGTTATTGGTTTGTTTTTCTCTAACCCTTGGTTTTGTTTCTCTATTTTCTACATGTACATGAAACCATCTTTATTTATCTTACTCCGTCTGACTTATTTCTCTTAGAATAACCCCCTCTAGGTCCATCCAGGTTGTTGCAAATGTTGAGTCCATCTTTTTTATTGCTGAGTAGTATTCCATTGTATATGTATGTGTGTGAGTGTGTATGTGTTTGTGTATGTGTATGTTTGTGTGTGTATACCACATCTTCTTGAATCACTTGTCTACTTGTCTATTTCCTGGCAGTTAGGTTGTTTTCATAAGTTGGCTATTGTTAATAGTGTCAAAAAAGACCTTAAACAACAAATGCGAATGAGGATGTGGAGAAAAGGTATCCTCACACACGGTTGGTGGGAAGGTAGTCTGGCATATCTCCTAACAATATGGAGATTTCTCAAGATATTTAAACTAGCTTATCAAAATATATAAAGGTAGATCTAATATAAGGTCCAGCAAGTCTTCTCTAGATATCTACCCATGCAATGCAAATATACTAATTCAAAGGGACCTATGTCCACTGACATTTTCTAATGCCAGTTTCATCTGCGAATGTCTTTAATGAAGCCATGGAGATGAACAGCTTTCTTAAACACTGACCCTTAAGGACATGTCTTTTTAATATTCTGTGTGACAAAGAGAGAAAGAACACGCACGACATCTCTGCTGCATACAAAGAAGGGTGGTTGTTAGAGGGAAAAGCACTTGTGTAATTATTTGAAACGCCAGCCAAGCGAGTTGCTTTTGTTTTGGAAAAAAAAACTATTTCCTTTTGCTGGAAAGAATGACTAACAAAAGATAGTTATTCTGACAAGCATTTTGAAAATATTTTCTCAAAAATAAATAAACCTAAAAATGACTCATCAGTTCTGTGAGGGACTTTCCAGGTTTTAGTGTTGAAACTTGAGAACTTTCCCAGGAGGCCCTCAGTTTGGGGCAAAGCGGTACAGTCGGTCACCCTAAGTGAACCTGTCATTTCTGGGAAAACACTACCAGATTCTGTTGTCAATGATAAAATCTGAGCTTTCCAGAAAAAAAGGGAGAATTTTGGAACATTTACTTTGGCCACTGATGCTTGACAGCTCCCCAAAGCTAAAGGACTTTCTGACATGAGGAAGTTCACACTAATAAACGGGATGTTTTATATCGTATCATGAAATGCAGCAACCCTGGGAAGATCTGCCTGTCTCATAATCCAATACTCTCTAGATCTTCAGTGGATAATGTCACAACCCCTTGTCTTGTATAGGTAAAAGCTACTTAATGTCAAAGATGGATCAATGCATTTTAATATAACTAAGTATTGAACGTTTGTTATTATGGTTCTACATTTCTACTCATTTTTAAGTTTTTATATCTCAAAGAACATTTGCAATTATCTGGAAAAAAGCAATGATTTGTTTCTCCCTTTTTACGATGGTATGTCTGTGGGAAGCAGGGCTTTCTTCACCCTAAGCAACAGATAATGACATGGGGATTGCAGAGGCAGACTGATGGCGTTTTGTCTTCTTTTAATTCCATCATTAAAGAGACTTGCAAAAATACAGAATAAGGACAATTTGCACATTAAATTTCTTTTTACTTTGGCAAATATACATATTTTCACTCAAACATGTTATTATGTTAACAGGTAGTAGGCCTGTTTTACTTTAAAATAAATGGATTATTCTTTAATTCTCAGTTTGCTTCAAACACAGTCCACATTGATAAATATAACCATATTAGCCAAAGATCTTTGGGAGCCATAAGTTCTTTTGAAGAATGCAATGGTGTCTTGAGAACCAAATGGTAAAGGACCAACCCCTTTGGATTGTATGGTGTGAAAGAAAGACCGTATCATATTTATCTTGCCTTTAAAAAATATTGATGGCATAATCATTTCCTCCCTTCTGACCGTCTGCTCCATCAACTTTGCCAGTTCTTAATCCTGGATCACCCAAAATGTCCCCTTTCTCTGCACACACTCAGCAACTGCTGAGCGTGGCTACAGACAGTTCCAGAACCATGCCAGCTAGCATGCTCACCAACAGGAGGTTTTCAAGAGCTGCTGGGCTCTTCAGCTTTTCAGCAATTCCTTACTTTGCCCCTGGTCAGAGTCCTTCCTCTTTCTTGTGTGGCTGCATCAAGCCTCTGGTCTTGTATTCTTTGCCAGCATTGTCTTCAAAAGATAAGTTTCTATACCACTGTTTCAGGAAGATGCTGTGCTCAGCAGAATTGTTAACTCTATCAATGGAAAGGATCCTGAGAACAAACCTCTTGGGAAAGGTTGGGCCAGAGGAAAGGGATGGATTTCTTTTCTACAGGATCTCCGTACAGGACTGCATGGGACTAACATATATGAGAACTTTAAGAAGGTTTGATATGTTTCTTGGCATCCTTCATTCATGGAACATCTAGGGGACTTGCATAGAATGCAAGGAAAAAATTACAGCTTTCAATCATCTGTAGTTTTATTTCTTCTCATTATTTCCCTTCAAAATTTAGTAATGACTTTCTGATCTTCTTAAGTAACTGTTGTTCTAATAGTCAATACAGCCTAACATAAAATGCATGGTGGTGGAATCAAACACCCTAGGTTGGAATTCTAGCTCAGTCTTTTACTAGCTGAATGACCTGCTTAACATCTCTGTGTGTCTATATTATTACCTTTAAAATGGGAACAATGATTGTACCTATTTGGATGGTAATAATTAAATGAAAGCTATAGACAGTGCTCAGAATATAGTGAGCACTATAAAAGCATCGGTCAATTAATAAAGTTGCCTTTTGACAAAAACTAGTATTATTTTGTGTCCCTCAGTCACTGCACAGCTATTGGTTCAATGTAAAAACAAAAATTGATGCCTGATGAATAGAGGACCTCCTGTTCTAACAATCTTAAATTTGCAGCATATATTAGCTAATCAGATTCTTATGAAATCTGACTGACGAGTCAGAGTAGAAATTAATGTCTCATTTTTTTTTCTTTGAGAATGAAAAAGAAACAAAATGAAATTAGACCTTTTCCCCCAAAGTTACGTGGGTTAGTAAATGTCAGAGTTATAATGAGGACTCTGATTTTGGACAATTTTCTAACATACCATCAAGCCTTCTCTGAAAAATATATTATAAAAAGTATGGAGACATCCTAATTTTTGACCTAACAATGTTCTGCCTAAAAGAATTTTTAATGAGGAAAATAATCTGACTTTTAATTTCTTAATTGTGCATTGTTTACTTGAGATTAAAGAGCCATCTAGAATCAAAATTGCATTAAACAATAAGCATAAACAATTTCAAAATGATATTTGGTTCTGAACAAAGAATGATAATTTGAATTTCATTTGACATGCATGGCAGAAAGGCATAAAAGATGAATTACAGTCTCATTCTCTGTGTGTAAATGGAATATCCAAAATCAGACTGCTCTT
Organism: Uropsilus gracilis; assembly: GCA_004024945.1. Classification (NCBI taxonomy): domain Eukaryota; kingdom Metazoa; phylum Chordata; class Mammalia; order Eulipotyphla; family Talpidae; genus Uropsilus; species Uropsilus gracilis. The sequence continues at coordinate 174,028 of PVHY01000186.1, forward strand.
TTGAATTCTATGAAGAAATTTGGAAACAAACTAACCATGTAGAATATCAATAAAGGCACTTCTGTGAGGGGTTTGAACCCTAAGGCGGAGGGAGGGAGGTAGACACGTAGGAGAAACCTCTGCCTGCTGGAATGGGCAAGATGTTCTAATACAAGTGCCATTTTGTGTATGAAGCAGGGTCCATGGTATCCAACCTAAGAGTCCATATCTATCCATCAATGTGGACAACTCATGTTGGCTCCATAGAATTCATTTTGTTCTATGTCTTTTCCCTTTAAACCAAGTCAATCCATTTCCCTTCTCCTCAGTGTGGGTTCATTGCAAGATTGCCCCTGGTCTCTTCCAGCATTTTCTTTTGACCCATCTAAACTCTGAACAAGGAATTGTACCAGACACAGGGAGTTCTCTGAGCCAAGCCAACACCTAGATCTTGGCAACAGACTCTTCACTTTCCCCATTCCTACTAGTTGGCTAGAATATCCTGAACCAAAACTTGCTTCCATTTTTTTCTGATTGTCCCAGTAGTACATAGATCTAGGCGGGGGAGGGTGAACTGAGGTCTGTAGGCCAAGTCTGGCCACCTACAGACTGTTCTTGTAAATTCACCTTCTTGGAATCCAAACATTCTCATTCATTGTGTTGCATGAAGCTGCTTTTGCATAACAAGAACAAAGTTGATTAAACAGAGACCGTATGACCCACAAAATTTAAAGTATTCAAGACGTGGACCTTTACAGAGAAGCTTCATTGACTAGTGGTCGACATATACTATGCTAATAGTATTATACATTCTACAGATCTAACAAAAGTCCCAGATGCCTTATTTTGTTCATAGCTGTACTTTCTGCCTGACTTCCAGAGCCAGGCCCAATGCATAGGTCTGTGACTCTGCCCTGTGGGGACCAGAACCCATCATCGCTGATTACCAGGGAGCAGAAGCCAGTGAGTAATAATGTCTATGTTGAAGTTGCTTGAAAAGCTATACTTCAGAGAGGAAAGGCATTGTTCTCCTTTTGTGTTTCTCCAGCCTAGATTTTTCTACAAACTTTGGCTCATTTCTCACTTCCACTTCCCTTTAACATGATAATCTACCTCTTTTCAGGCTCATCACCTTGTGCTTTCATTATGGAATAGGCTAGGCTGAAGTACTATCTCAGGATATCCTGGAACATCCACTGGGTTTCCAAACTTCTCAGTCCTAGGGTGATTTCAGAAAACTCTTGGCTTTGGAAAGACATCTCATATGTCATATGAAAAATCTTATTTTTCCTTAAATATCAGTATTGGTGTGATCAGTATTAGCATAATTTTAACTTTCCTAAGGTAATTGGACTTTAGGAGAAACTGTTGCTTATATAAAGTAATGGTCCATTTCAAAGCAGTTGCCTCAGTTCAAGTAGGAGTCTTCTTGGCACCCCTCAGACTGTACTAGGAAGCAATCTCTTGCAACGCTGTGTGTGATGACCCACCTACTCATTACTCAGACTTGCAACGACATCTTCAGTCTTGCCATTACAGCTGCTAACATCTGATCTCTCTTCTTTCTCAGACTTTATTTCCTCCCAAGGGAATACACACAATCACTTCTACATAGTTTCCACTTAATGATCCTCTTCTCTTAGCAGGAATGAACAACCTACTTCTTTCTGCCAAGCAATAAGGCTCATGTCCTTAAAGGCGCTGAGAACTTACTTTTCCCACATGACATATGCTCAATGTACCATCCCTATAGGCAGACTCCTTTATTAGTGAGTGCTGAGTTCTCATAGGCAAATGGAATGCCCAGGAACGAACATAAGTGTCTCTGACTAGTTCCATGCACTGTTCTACGCCCTTGAACATGTTCGAGCATATCAGCCCCCTGCTTCACCATCTCCATTCAGGGCTGCTTTTCACAATTCAAAATTGGTAACAGAAGAGCCACATCTATTTGCACTTATGAGCCGAATTATTTCCGAAGTGTTTTTCAATCATTTGGAGCATCTTGATATTCTCTGTATGAATAGGTTATAGATAAGTCTCCTCAGAGGTTTCTAAGCATTTTGTTTTCTTTTCATCACACTTCTTTGCATGATACAATGCTTGAAACACAGTTCATGTTTTTCTAACCTGAGATTCAGCTTAAAAGTCACAAGTTGGACTGAGAAGTCTCTAAGATGTCTTTTGTATCAAAAAGTGAGTCATTCCTTGCCACTTTTGATGCTTCCACATGCTCTGTATTATTTTTCATAATATGCTTGATATGCATAAATATACTACATACACATAAATAATACATGTATTTATAGACCTAGATATTATAAGCATTTATCTCAGAAATGCAACTTGCTCCTAATACCTTTATGAATTTAAAGGTAATATAAATTCATAATTGTTTTATGAATTTAAAACAATCTCCACATTGCCACCAGAATTATCTTCCTGACCTCTAGAAAGTTTGGAATGCTCTGATTCTTTACATCCACTTGACCAAATCATACCCATTCTTCAAGAGTCACCTCCTATCTCCATGAAATCTTCCTAGATTTCCTGATGTATTACAGAAGATTGGGAATGCTGAAAGAATGCACATGCATACATATATCAGGGTCAATAGCCAATTAAAAAAAAAGTCTTGTGGCTGAGGGTCTATACCCTAATTCAGAGCTAGAAGTTCCACTAAACCCTCTACACTGACCTGCAATAAAATTCCCAAGTAGATCATGAAGAGAAAGAATACCTGCATGATAGATAAAGACTCTTTATGGTAGGTCTTGACTTAAAAACTCTTCCCTACCTACTCCCAGTTACATAGAGAAATGATAAAGAAAATATGGGTCTGAGGTACATGCATGATAATTTAACACAAAAGGAACCTACCATTTAAGAAGTCAACATTCCTGATCTTACCAAAAAGATTTGTATGGTTCCTGTAAAGGAAGATTAACGGACTGAGCACAGAGCTTGGAAAAGGACCAAAATTTAATCATCATTTTTCTATTCCCATCTTTTTATCTTGTTTGCCTTTGGGAATTTGTCACCAAAACCCATTGTCAATGAGAGGTTGATTCCTTCCTTGGTAAAGGAAAACTCTCAGAGAAGTTGAACTCTCAAGGTACTGAACTATTTCTTTGTGCCCCAGAAACCATAGTCAAGGGTATCTGACTTAGTGCTCTTAAACATTGTGAAAGTGAGAGAAGCAAGACATTGAATGAGCACCAAGATCACACTATATCTAACCCAAACCTATTTCTTATCTTGAATTATGCTCACCAAACACCAGCGCTGGCACTATCTAGGTTTTTCTGTCTGTTGCACAGCAATCACATACCAGCATTGGCCTGAGTTATTCCATATGGGTAATATAACAATATCTCAAAGTTGAATCCCTTCCATTGATTTTCTCTCTCAAAAATTACATCCCATTACTGAAAAATTTCTCCCCTGCTTGTCTCAAAGTTGTCTGATTCCTGTAGAAAATAAATTACCCCAAACTTTGTCTTCTCCTTGTCATTAACCTAGAATCAGCCAGAGAATAGGCCACATGGATGTTTGCTCTAACTAAATATTGAGTTACTTGCATAGGAATGAGCCTGGCTCCCTGAAGAGGCTGGGCATTGTTGAGGGCAGGGATTATCTTATTTACTTGGGTGCCTTCTAGAGCCCTGACCTAGTGTTTCTATGTGGTGGACAGAGGATCCACCACTATGAAGGAGATGATTCTGGGAGTACTTCAGTATTGAATTATAACCATTGAGTCGAACTCTGTGGATCTGGTCAAATACTCTTACTACTATGAACCTGCAATTAAAATCTTGAGGACATTGACAGTAAAATGGGTTCCATCTTTGAGAGCTTTTTTCATCACCAGGACCATATGCCTATTGGACTCATCAGTTATCAAATATTCCACTAAGGATCAAATCTAGCACCAGATGATTAGAAACCAGATCAAACCAATTATGATGTCTGAGAGTGGTTAGAAAGAGAAGGGAGTTCCCTAGCCACAGACAAGGTAATTATTACTGTGTTTCACTCTTTGATAAGAATAGTGAGGTTTCAATCGTTCCAAAAGGTCTGATAGGACAGATCTTTCCACTCTCCACTTCATTCACTATTAATAATGATGTCAAAAAGTACCCTGAAATGAAGGACACCAAGCAGTGTGTACTATCTCAAAGGGTCTTGGAATCAGTTCTCTGGTTCATGGTCTCTCACAGGCAGAGCTCAGTGTCAGCTTGGCTTGTCATCTCAGGGCTCTCCTGTGTGAAGACGTGATACCACGCTCACTCACATGACTATTGATTGTGCGTCACACTCAGGTCTTTGCTGCTTGAGCCTCTTCAAAGAATATCTTCTCACACTGCCTCTGGCTTCCTCAGAGCAAACAAGCCAAGCCAGCAGAGCCAGAGAGGGAGTGCAAATGGGAGAGAAGTCGCCATCTGTTTGTGACGAATCTGGGAAGCTACTTACTGTTCATTCTGTCATAGTTCACTTGCATGGGGTCACCATCCTCAAGAGGAGAAGATTATGTGAAGACATGAAAACCAGAAGGTGGAGATAATTAGGGGCCATTTCAGAAACTGCCTACTGCACACACATTCGAATAAATAAATAAATATGTACCAACCGCATTTTGCCTTCTTCCAGTCTCCCATGGCTTTGCTCCTCTCCTGCTTTTCAGGACAATAAAGTATCTGGCACTTTGAGAATCTGTCAGAGCCACATTTCCTTTCACAGGCTACAGTTGGCTTAGGTTATAACCTATCTGCCAAGCCATAGTGCCAAGGAACTGTTATATATTATTTCCCTACAGATTCTGCAGCCCCTTAAATGTTTGAGTAAGTTATAGCTTCAACTAAAACACATGATTGTTCCCACTGGAGAACAGAGTTATAAACACTGCTGAAATGCAGACATTTACATGAATATCATTTTTACTAGCTTTTCCTCGTGAGCAGAAGCAGATAGCAAGGACATTCTATTATGCCTATGCTTTTCCATTATTTGCTGACATATATTAATCTATTTCTTACTCATGACAAAAACTCAAGAATCTCCCTGTGTGGAATAATCTCCAGCAAAACAAAGACTGTATTTAAAAATGTTATTGTGCAGAAAGTAATGCTTCCGATAGAGGCTTTCATTGCTTCTGCACAATGAAATGAAGATTAATTTTATTGTCACCTAAGCTAAAAATAGCACTAATGTTCCTTCCATGCTTTACTTCCCACAGATCTGCACAAAGACCCCAAGTTCATCCAGCCTCCATGCTCATAGCCAACTTTTAGGGCCACTCTGATTCATGTTAAAGCCAGTTCCCAGTTGCTAGGGCAATGCCAATAGTCTTCTTATGATACATTTGTCCCGTTGTTGACCAAAAAGCAGAATCATAAAGAGAAGTCAGCTCTGGGCTATAAGAAAGACCTCTCCAAATGTCTTGAGTCACCAAATAAAAGATTATTTTGAAGACTAAATAATGACGGCAGTAAACCCATTTGCTCCTTCACAGATCAGTCTCTCCATTGTCCTAACCTAATTAGAGTAATTTGTGTTTAAGGAGATATTGATTTTGCATAATGGCTTTCTCTTGTATTACACACATGACATTCTCCTTACTTAACCTCAACAACAATCTTGCTGACTGATAGGTGTCTGCTCAAGAGTCTAACCCTGACATGAACATCTCAAGGAGAGAGGAGTTCAAGTGGTATCAATGTCATTATCAAATATATTGATAAACCGAGGAGAGAGCAGGGGCCTGCCAAGGAAGGGCTGTATTGGCCTGACCTTGTCAGCCCGCTTGGGCTATGGGGCTCCATGTCTCCATTGAAATAAGTGTTGTTGGTTTTTCTATGCGCTGGTACCTCCTGTGTTCTCTGAATAACTCTGGTCCAATCCCAGGGCAGGTAAAATTGGAAATGTCTTTTTATTTCCATAGGCTTACGGCAAACCCTTCCACACAAGCTATTCCGGAGGAGGGCGGGAGCAGGGCTGATGCTGTGGTTGGGAGCTCCCGCTCAGCCATCTCGTTGGTGGGCAAAGCTGCTGCTCTTATCCACTTTAGCTGACTTTTAAAAATCTCCTTCTTACAAAAGACAGAGCCGATCTCAAGGGCCTGGGAAAATAGAAAATTCTCAGTGTGATGGGAAACACTGTCAAGGCCTGAGACTCTATAGTGAAGCATCAGACAGCAGCGTGTCATCACCGGTAGAGTGTGTGTGTGTGGGGGGATAGTCTGGTAGGCAAGGCACAAAGACATTCAAATAGACTGGGCAGCTGTGATTAAAAATATTGAAGAAGTAATCAAGGCCAATTCTCTCCTGAGAGAGGGCACAACTTGCATCTTAGTCACCTCTTCACTAGTGGCTACTGATCTTTTCCTCCTTGTAGCCTCAAATGAAGTCTCAGGATGGGCTGATGAGCCTTAAACGGAGACTTTTGATAGGGGTCAGGAAAGAGGCAGTCTCGCTTATAGGGAGGATTGATGTTAAATGGGACGTGTGGCTCTTGATGTGATTATTTGCTGTGTAGGGTGGGTGCGGTGTCTGATCAGAGCCACAGCTTTCCTATGTAGAGGACCCTTAAACTACTGAACATGGAACTATCATTCGATCTAGCAACCCCCCTTCTAGGAGTCTACCCAAAGTTTACAAAAGCTCTAGTTCAAAAGGACATCTGGACTTGGGTGTTTATGGCAGCACTATTTACAATAGCTAGGATCTGGGAGCAACACAATTGCCTCAAAACAGATGAATGGATCAGAGAGCTGTGGTCTATGTACATGCTGAAATATTACTCAGTCACAACAAAAACAAACTTATGTTATTCGCGCAACATCGATGGAGCTAGAGGGAATCATGTTAGCAGAAATAAGCAAAAAAGAAAAATTGAAATATTGTATCATCTCACTTTTTATGAGGGATATAGGGAAAACAAACAGATGGGCAAGAAAAATTTAAATTGTCAACAGAACTGAAGCATAGAGCAAGAGAGGGGGAGGAGAGTAAAGTTGGGGAGGGATAGACAGAAGAGATTAAGATGGTTCACAGGTGCTAAGTTAAGGTGATGGGAGCACCTCACTGTAGACATTGATGTCATATATATATATGTATATATATATATATATATGTGTGTGTGTGTGCAATTAATTTTAAAAAATAAATTATAGATTAAAATAAAAGTCACAGCTTTCAAGAAAGAAGAGCTCTCTGAACAGCGGCATTCTATTCTGCTAGGTATTCATATTTATATCCCTCTCAGAATGTGATAGTTTGTGTCTATCCACCTATGGATTTATGTAGTTCTTATCACCAAAGTACCTTGAAACTCAAAGGATAAAGACAATGTATTCTCCCCACACAGGCCAGCTGGATAAATCGTCCCTGCTGATGGTGTAAAAGTGAGAAACATCTTAGACGAGGACTTCCTTTTTGACTAGTGCACTTTAAATAGATATTAAATCATATTAAAAAGCAGGTTTCAAAAGCATATTGATGTACATGATAATACACCACACAGCAGAGACTTTTTGAGTTTTTGAATGTTCCAGGAGCGCATCTTCCAACAGAAATTGTGATTTCATTAGCATTTACAACTATCCATCCAGGGAGGTTTGCCAAAGGGATGAAAGCAGAAAAGAAAAAAAAAAAAAAACAAAACCCAAAACCCACAGCAGCCCTTCCACAGACCCGCACAAAGGTGTTAATTAGTGATAGATTTCCTCTGTGGACAACAGTCCAGGATGCAGGACTGGTGACCACGGGCCCGTTTCCATTATGAACAACAAACACGTTAAATGAAATGAAAATTTTACCTTGGGAACCTTTCTTCCACTAATGGCCTCCACACGTACAAAGAATGATCATGCCAAGGGTTGTGCAACATTATTTTCTGCAGATGAAATTAGTTCCTGCATGTACAGAGCGAGCCTTGGTTTTGCTCAGGGTGAGACTGTTTCAATACAGAATAGTTAAATTATAGAAAGAGGTGGGACCACCATTCTTCTGGGAAAAAAAAGGTCTTTTGTTTCTCCCCTCATTCATCTATGGTAATGTTTCTACTCAGAGTTCCCGATTTTCCACTGGATGTTTACCTTTTGCCATGGTTCATACTTCCTTATCTCATTTCAGAATGAGCTGTGAGGACAGCATTGTTATACTGATACAGGACAAGTATCAGTAAGTTCAAATCACTTCCCTCAAGTCACACAAGTCAAATGAGATAGAGGCAAATTCATACCACAGTCTTTGACTTATCCAAATCCAATTCCTTTACCCAATTGAAAGAGATCTGAAGACAAGACCTTGGCCTCAGATTTTGTCCTGGAGCTCAGATAGGATCTTCTTATTCAAGTGAATGAAGTTCTATGCAAATTAGTCTTGAGTTGAGCAATTTATAAATAAGTGAATAAGCTAACTCGACTTTTCCGGATATAGCAGTACCTATACAGTATCTTCAAAAACAACTTACAAGGCAGGAAGCTACTTAAGCTAATACTGACTTTGGAAAGAGAAGCTTCTCAGTTGGTTTGCTCTACCCCTTTGCCTAACTCCCTTTAAACTCATCACCTGTGTAGACGCCACAGTCGGCTTGGTCTTAGAGGTGCAAATGTGATGATCTGGAAGAAGGGGCACAGATAGCAGATTATTAAAATATGAAAAACTCCATAGGAAGGGCTCTGCAATAAAGCCTAGAGGTATTTCTGAAGAGAAATTGGCATGTAGAATCCATGTTTCTAAGTGAAAAATGAAGTGGAAATAAATAAAAATTGGGGATAGAAGAGGAGCTGTGTTGAAGAAGACAGGGATGGGGTTCAGTAGACCTTTGACAAATGTACATGTCACTAACTTTCCTTTGAATTTTGAAAAGGGGGATCTGCGTAAAGAACGCACAGCATGCTGTGCAACAGGAACACAGCTTGCTCAAAGTGATGACTTTGGCTGGAGCATGGAAAAACTCTCCCAGGAGTATGGCTAGAAGCAGGTAAGGAGCACTTCCATAGGTCTTTGAGGCACAGACCAGAGGTTTATTTGAAGAAAGCATCAAGAATGAGAACCATGCACATTCCAGAAACCGTTGGGATCAAATCAGACACAGACCCCTCTGGGAGTTAACAGCTGTCTGATCCCAGGTAAAGAAACATGGTTCGCATGTTATTAATTATACTCATAAGGAATATGATGATGATCACACACAGGAAACCCAACACCAGTGTAGATTCCACACTCAGCTCAACTTAGAGGTGAATCCCAAGGTTGTTTCAAATGTATGAGGTTGGAATGAGGGACATGGATTGAAGGGTATTAAACTATAGAAAAGGTTCTTTATGAAGGAGCCTATAACAAGGTGTTTTCTTTCGTTTATTTTGGTGACATCTTTGCAAAATTGCCTTGAAACTGGTCTTGATATTTGGGTACTGACTGATTTGTAAAACTCGAAGTCAACAACAAAAATAGCTCAAATAAGCATCTAAGTAGACGTCCCAGTTATCGTCACGTATTCTGAAAGTCATAAAGCAGTCTGCTCTGCAGAATTGATGGAAACTGCTGTTAAAAATGCTAATCATTGCTAGAATTTCTATATATGATATTAGTAATTGGTAGTCACTGTTCCCCCAATATCTTGCAATTTCTGGGAATTTCCAACTCATTTCCACATCACACCATTTCATTTCTCTTTGCACCACCACCCTGCACTGTGGGGGATGTGTGAAAGCATGAATGTGTTTCTTACTCATCATGCTTTTCCCCCTTGATCTTAACCTAAGGCCTCTGAGAAGTGCTTTTTGATCACACCCATTTTGCTGCCATAAACCACCTTTGGGATTAGCTGTTTTCTACTCCACCCTACTTTTAAAGACCCACTCAGAGAATGTTTTTAATAGAGAAAAGGAAAAATCTTGATAGAAACCCAGACTACATTTTAGGGGATGAGGAAAGAAAAAGGATTAGTGCTGGGTAGACTGGGAGTTCATAATTTCAACCTTTCATACTAGTAGCCAGGAAAATTCCAAAACAAGTTCCAACATTTAAGACAATCCTTCTAGGTATCATTGACCCTGTTGGATCAATGGGGACTGTAACTTACTAAGTATGCCTGGAACTGCCTGGAAAGTCAGTGGAGCTATGTGACTTCCACCTCCTGGTCCTGTAGAAATATCATTGGAATCATGGGTTACTCATGTCTAAGACCACCATGATTAGAATGATCAACTTGAGGACAAGGGGTAACTAGAGTTGGCATTCATATAGAGGGCTTGTGTTTGGAATGCTCTGAAACAAAGTCTAGTTTATATGGATTTACAGCTGTAAGTAGCCATGCAGATAATACGGAAGTTTCCCTCTGGTTTAACTTAATAAGGCTGTTTCAGAAAAAAATGTGGCCAATTACCAAATGATGATATTGTGATTTTATAGAGAAATTCTTCCCTGTTAATATCCACAGTTTTTTATCAATAAGATAGATGCACAATAATCTATAAGCACAATGATTCAAATGAAGCTATCCCTTTTCCCTGGAGAGAAGTTCAAGTGTTCAAGGTAGTCATTTAGCATTTTATGATGATCACATTACTTTCGTGTATTCTTTTGTTTAATTTCTTATGAGGTACCATTGTTTTAGATTCTTGTTAATTTTTTGAACAGTATAGGATTTCTTCTCTCAAGTGCCATCATCACAGCTCATCCTCCAAAATAAAATCTAAAGTCCTCCACCATAATCTATTATAATCTATCCTTTCCCTCATTTTCCCCTCCCCTCTGGATGCCTCAGATCCACAGTTAACTCTTGGGGTGTCTTAAGGTTTGTCCTTGTCTGATCCTTTGTTTAGTTTCTCTGTATTCCACATATAAGTGGCACCATCCAATCTTCTGTATAGTCTTTAGTCATAATTTAATAAGAAGTACACATTTGACTTGTCAATCATCCTTTGAGTTCTCAGAAACTTGGTTGTATTTGATAACGGTCCACTTCCTCACCCATGCTTCTAAGCTGTCTCAAAAAAGGGACACAGAGAGTATTAAAAACCATCCATTTTCTCATTTGACAGATAACTGGTAGTGTCTATTCTGATAGTATACCCTATGCATGGCACATGAAGTACAGTTAAGAACAGGTACATGTGCTTCTTATTTTCATCAATACATCAAAATTTATGTCACTAAGAAGTCAGTCCTTAAGTCTGACTTGATGATCATCATGGGAGGCAAAGGTCAGATGTGTGAAGTTGGTCTGAAGGCTCGGCAAGCTCCTACCTCACAAAGGAAGGTTCACCATCTAAGTGGAGGCTTCAATGTAGACTACAAAGTATGGGCTTGGGGGTTCCAGGCAAAATTATGGGTTTGGGGGTTCCAGCAAGTTGCCAAGGGTTTCCTAGCTCTGTGTGAATAGTAGAGTAGGGAACTCAAAGAAATGGGCTAATTCTTTCTCAAGTTAGCTGGAACGCATACTTCAATATGCATACTTCAAAACGCATACTGCGATATGTATACCTTCCTGATATAGTTTCATTAATGTATGACAAACACTTTCCTAACTTCTGCTCAGATCTATGTCCATGTTCAAAATTTCTGGGCAGTTTCCAAAATAGTGATAGGCAGATTTCTGACAAAAATGGTTGTTTTGGGTTTTTTTCTCTCCTCCTCTTCCATTAGCCATGGCCTCTTGCCACGTTTAGTCTCGCAAATGGACACAAACCAATCAATCACCCTTATAAAAATGTCAAAATTCATCCTTCCCACTGTGAAATGAATGCACTGACCTTAACACAAATGTAGAAATAAATAAAAAAAAAATCTATGCCCACGATGGACCCCTGACTGCCACACTTAAAACTCCCAGACATTTCAGTTTGACAAGGCTGACATTACTAAGAAGAATTTCTTTGTTTCCTTTTTCTCAAAGGCTGAAAGCAGATAAACATGCCTTGGAATTTACGAATAAGAACATATTTACATAGAGGATCTGCTTTGTCAAGGCATGAAGAGAGGACAAGTCATTATCCTTCCCAAAGGAAGATGAGAAATAGCTCTTCATGAAGTGAGGGGAGCAGGAATGCTCATTTTTTTGTTTTATCAACTTAGAGACCATCTGAAAATTGCCTCATTCAGGATCAACCTCCAGATCGTGTAGCTTATGACCAGCTTGGAGCAGAAGCCTGAAATGGGCAGATTTAGTTCAGAATCTGGCTCTGTCATGTGCTGGCTCTGTGACCTTGAGAAGGTCACTCAGTCCCCTCAACCCCTAATTTCTTTATCTGTAAAATAAGGGCAAAGATGCCTCTTGACTAGAATGCTGCATGAACATTGCTTTCACCAGCATGGGCATCCATTTGCAGGAGGAGAGAGAAAATTTCTCTCTCACCCTCTGGGTTCTCCAGCTGGTTGAGCAATCAAATTAACATCAGACAGATTAGTAGGAGAAAGCAACAAATTTAATTACATACATATGGAGACTGTACATAGATGTAGCTCTTAAAGTTAATGGGATAAAATGAGGATCTATGTATTTTTAAATTTCTACCTATCTATTGTCTGACATGGAGTTTTGAAAATTTTCATTGACATCAGCAGTGTATGCATGAGTTTTGAGAGCTGAATTATAATTTGTTTGAAGTGCTAAGTATATAGTAAGAACTCAATAAATGGAGTCACATATTGTGCTGTATGTACACATGCACACACATACACCAAATGATTTTTTATATCTCTTTCCCTTTTGTACTTGCAAGTTACCCAGAATCAAGAAGTGGAAGAATAGCGAACACCTCAAGCACAGCTACTCTAGGTAGTAACCCCAAGGCACTTTTGAGGCAGTGTTTAGGAGAAAGATCCCTTTGGGAGATTTCTCACTCATTTCTTTGTGCAATGAATTTGTGACCATGAATTGCAAGACTGACATTTTTGAAAAATAAGTGAAAAAGAAGAGTGAGCACGTGAGCATACACACATCGCATATGGATACATTTTTAAAGCAAGTCTGACTGCTTGATACTCCTGTTCTCAAGGTTCTATCATTCTTCCAACACTCCAGAGGTGCCTTTTCCTAAGGACCCTTGGTGACACTTTGCTCATCACACTGCATGCATCCCTCTGCCTGTCTTCTTCTCTTTAAAAGTCTGTGTATTGCAGCAAAGCATAAGTAACCTGAAAGTCATTTGGGAACTAACAAGTAGTAATAGCTTAAAGAGTGTCTCTTTCCATAGGGAATTTGAATTGTAAAGGGGACCGGAACAAAAACTAAAGTAACTTGGCCAATACTGGGGAGAAAGGGACCCTCTTGAGAACCGACTCTGAGCTGGGCAAGTCCATTCTCTTACGTGACCGCCATCACTATCTTGGGAAACACATGTGAAAGTGCCAGTATTACAGCTGGGAAAACAAGGTCCAAGACATCCAAACATGTGGCCAAGGTCACATACCTCCCAAGGGCTGGGTCTGGAAAGGAATAGGTTTAACTAACCCAAGCCCAGATTTTTGGTTCCAAGTATTCCTAGAGAGCCTGGAATCGTGACTGTCATTAGCTGAGCATCTTTCTGATAGTCTTGTGGAAAGAGAAAGTGTGATTCAGAGATTATTGATCAGGATGACTTGGAGGCAGGAAGAGTAACAAAGCAGATTTTATTTGAGGAGATGAATTTTTAAATCCAATATCAGGAACCACCAAAGCTCTTTAAAACAAACAACAACAAAAACAAAACCAACTCCAGTTAAACTAATTTCTAAACTGCATACCAGCACCTAATAAGTTTGGCCCTTTTCTTTCTCTTTTCCTTTAATTTTATTTTAGCTTCGAGCCTCTTTTGGCTGGGTGAGGTGTTGCTGGTGGTAGAATTCTCTGTGCTCTGTAGTTTCATTTCTGTCGTTTTCTCCTTCCTCACATTGTAGTCTTAATTTGATCAACAGTTATGAAAAGGGAGCATTAATCCTGGGGAAAGGGACATTGTTTGTGGCCAGACAGTTTCGTTATTGCTTCTAAAGTGAAGTGCTTTGTGCTCGGATATGAGTTTTGCCCCTTGGGACACAGTAACTTCAAGTGTGAGAACAGATAGGGGGACAAAGATGGTAAGAATTGGACAGATGACATCCAGTACAGGGAGAGCTTGTCAGTGAGCATAAATGCCTCTAGCCCAGCCAAGCTCTGGGTGAGACACCGCGAAGACACCATCACATATGTTTGCAGTCATGGGGTGCTGGTGTGGGTCAAGGGTAAGGGAAGAGAGGCAAAAGAAGCATGAGTTCTCTCCCTCACCCCCACTCACATCCCAATGCATAGTGACAGGTCAGTTTCCCATAGATGGGCAGGTCAGCCCTAGCAATTTATTCATGATGCATATGGCGCTGCTTTGTTAAGAATCATTTTCCATGAGTATCACATTTTTATTCTTATATAAACCAAGAGGTAGGCATTGTAACAAATAAGGATAGTGAGGCTTAAGAAAAAGGAACTTGTGCACAACTTGCATGGAGCTAAATTTCCACACTGTATCATCTTTTGAGTATCTGTTACATACCAGGCCATGGGCTAAACCCAAGCAATGTAGGCATGAATTTCAGGCAGCCATGATGGATGGATGGATGGATGGATGGATGGATGGATGGATGGATGGATGGATGGATGGATGAATGGATGGATGGGTGGGTGGATGGATCGGTGGGTGGGTGGGCGGGTAGATAGATGACACAAGTGTGGATAGATGAATGGATGTATGGATGAATGAAATAGAGTGTAATAGTTAGATAAATAGATATAAGCACAGGATGTAACCAAACAGAACAAGGACTGAAACCCATAAAAGTAAAGTGGATGATGCTTGAGGTAAATGAAAATTTTACCAGATTGTGACTACCGTGATGTAATTCACTCTATATTGTGATTTTACTGCCTTGTGCCCCACCAAAGCAGGTCCAGGAACATCCTCCTTTTAGCTGAGAAACTATAAATGCCAGAGTTGAGTCTGCTAAGTTTATAGTCACTCTCCTTCCCAGTGGACTGCCCAGCCTTTCCCTGATGTGAGTTTTCTTCTTCCTTCTATGCAGAATGGGCGGGTGAGCTTCCAGGGGAGATGCAAACTGTCTGTGAAGCACATATTGTAATTTTTAGACAAAAGATCATCAATCTTTTAGGAGCAGAAAGTTAGGTTTCAGGTCCCCATAAATAGTCATTACAGAATCACAGCAATTATCAAAGCAACAAGTCTTGCTTAAATGATATAGCACTTTTTAAGGTGCAATGGTCCTTTGATGTGCATTCTTTAATGAGAGATTCTAGCAACTCTATAGAAGACAGACAGATAATCCTTCTGTTTCTAGATATATATGGAACTGAGGCTGAAAAGACATGAGATACAATATCTGGTCATCTGGATGTGCTCAGTCAGTTCTGGCAATTGAACATCTTTATCTCATTGGGACTCATGGTAGCCTGGTAAGTAATTTCCTGTGTTCTCATGTTTGTTATTAAGTAAACTGAGGCTCCTGGAGGTTAGAAATTTATCTAAGGGCACCCAGGTAGCAACTGGGAAAAGTTTAGGAAAGTTTGTGCAGAGAAAGTGCTCCCTGCATTTCAAGATCCTGCTTCCTCATTCATCAAGTGATTCACAGGAGGAGGACTAGTGACCAAGAGTCTTCAGTCCTCCAAGCATCTCCATATAGACTCCTGCAAATTCAGACATTCTGGAAGTCAATGTTCACAGGTCACCATGCTCTCTGGCTATGTGATACAGAGGTCTAGGCCCTGCTCCAACTTTGGGGGAAAACCTGAAATATTAAAAGTTTGGCTTCCTCTCTTCAATGACCTTTCAGGACCACTTTCTCCCATCTTCCTTTTCAATTCTCTCTCATTCCATTTATTATTGTCTTACTCTGTATTGCTACTCTAGGTATTTGGAATAGTGTTTCAGGTCTTGGGAATGGTGTGTGTGTGTGTGTTGGGAAGAGACACATTCGTGTTTCTTAGAATTTTATCATATATGAAAGTAGCATCCACTGCCACTTGCTCATTATAACAACCATCTGCAATCAATATGATCTCGTACTCTGAAAGTAGGCATACCTTGAAGGGCAAAGATGTACATATAAGCCAGTTATATGTACACCCACAGCAATGGGACTTTCTGACCTAATCCATATGCAGAAATGTCACTCCCTAAGGTCTAGGGCAAATACGACAGTATGGGAACTCTGGGCTGAGAGAGGCCCTAAAGAGACAGCTTCCTGCCTGGAATGAAAATGGCACTGCTCACTCTCAAAGGTAGCAATGCATCTGCCAACCTTGGGGAAGGAGAATCAAGGGTGTGGCCATGGTCTCTTCAGTGGCTCGTAGACCTGGTCAGATGAGGATCCGATGGGCAAAGGGAAGATAGTGGTGCATGGGAGCAGAGGGGGAGCCTGAGGAGTGTTGTGCTCTTGGAGGGTCTCCATAGTATGAAGCTAGAGTAGAAAGGATCAAGACCAGTGGAGCAAGCCCTACCGTAGCCCAGAGAGTCATGAGGAACATGACTCACAGGAATAACCAGAGAGCCTGGAGGGGTATTAGGTTTAGCGATGATGATGATGATCTGGAGTCCTCAGCCCAAACCCAGTCCTAAGGGCAACACAGAACAAGACACTGGGACCTGGAGCTTTGAAGACAAGAGCCATCACCACCTGGAAAGACAGATGCCACCACACACTCGACTGGCTTAGCAACTGCCCAGTGTCATGTCTGGGAATGACATCAGGTGAAGCAGGGGGAGACTCTGGTTCTCTAACCACTTTCCTTGGCTCCCCTGACCTAATGCTGTTAACACCCCTGGTCTCCTAGGACGACCAAGGGCATTTTCATTGCCACATCTGTTCAGGGCTTCTGATTTATGCCCTGTCAGGAAGATCTATTTCCCCAGTAATAGTCATGTTTTCTCTGGTGATTTCCTTTCCCTTGGGGCCCAAGTTTGCTACGAGTTCTCCAGCCTCCTGAGGCGTATCGCCTAGATATTTCCCTGGAAATTGCTTCTGCAAATATTCTCAATAAACACCCAATACAATGTCTGAAAATTTTTATTAACCTGAAGACAAGGGATTGTACCCTAAAATCATATGCCAGCCTGTTAAACAGGAGGCCAACACTAGCTCCCTCCCCAGAGGAGAGATCTTGAGTATTCCAGCCAGACCTAAATCAACTGAAGACAGACTTGGTTGTTGACTAATAAGAGTATGCATCAGCAATATAAGACATTTAGAAGCACTAGCACCTGTTAGATATACTGAAATTGTACTGGGAGCAAGGGGGTGGTTTCTGAAAATGTTTCACTGAGAAAATTTCTCCTTTCAATAGAATCATGTAACAATCCCACATTGCACTTTGTAACAGAACCTCACAAAAGTGTTTAGAAAAGTCACTCCTGCCAAAGAAAGGATTGTTTTCCTTCCCAAGAAAATCAGTTTCTAATGACATCTTCAGGAGAGATTGGTCTATTTGTTTATAACAAAGTATGTCCAACATACTCATGGAACTTGAAAGTTGCTTATGGAACTTGAAAGGTTTTGCCTTCTGACTATAGAATGAGCTACCAGATGGGGATGGTGGGGGTTTGGGGGACTTGAGAGAAAAGGGAGATGAGGCATCAGAGGGCATTGATGGAAGGCACGAGTTGCTTGGGTGGTGGATGTGGAGCGGTGACGTAGAGGAGTGATGCTGTCACTTTGGAACACACCCAGCGTTGGCCATCAATGCTACCTCATAACTGTCAAACATGTTTCACATCTCAGTTCTAAGTTCACTGGAAAGTGGGCCAAGAATCATTCAGAAGAAGAATTTCTTCCATTTTGTGTATCTCCAGTGCTTCCAATGCTCTTCAACAGATCTGAAATGCTATTTCTATTTAATCTCAAAGGAAGGGAGAAAAAGAAAGACACAAGGCATTTTCCCCCCAAAGGATGAGAGCTTGACATGGTTTGCGTCATTCTGCTCACACATGGAGAGGCTGAATCTAGCTCATACCCACTTGCCCGAGAGCTGCAGACTGCCCAGGCTCATTGGTAGAGTGGGGTCCCCTACAACTCAGAGATCTTGGGGACCCCACCAGAGATCTCTGCATAAGCATCACTGGGGAACCTCACCCATGTCCTGGCCACACTGAACCTCCCGAGAGTCTGGGCATCTTGGCCATCTCTGCTTTCTGTGCTGTCCTGAGCAGTCCATTTCATCTATAGCATGAGGTCCAGTTACCACAACCCCTGTGGAGTCACATGCAGTGAGGTCTGGGAAGCAATAGTTTGCAGCAGAAATGTTCTTTCTGTACATTTGCAGCCGAGGCAGTGTCTATGGACAGGCCTATCCTTGCTGATGGTCAGTAAATATTTAGCGAGTGAATAAACGAGAGACTGGATGAATGACTGAAGATTTACCGAGTCCTATCACGTTCCTGAGCACCGAACATTGGCACCAACATGGAGCTTCAGGAGCAGAGACTCATCATGCCTGATGGAAGAGGAAACGACCCTCCACGGAGGACTCCAGGTGAAGTCACAGCCAGTGTGGGTCTCCAGGCCTTGTTTGCAGTCACACCATAGGACCCTGGTTTCAAGGACCAGCTGACAATTTGCGACAGGCATGACTTCCTCTAGCCCCCTCTGCCAGCAGGCCTGAGTTCCGGTCAGCATGAGTTGCCTCCACACAGGAATGAATTTCTCCCCAGGTTTGTGGCAAGTTCAGGGCAGCTACTTGGTGTCTGGAACCAGCTCAGGCTACAGCTTTCCTGCGTAATGAAGACAAATGCCCACAGTTTAGCTACAGATTTAGCTAATGACAAGATGTATAATAATACAAGATAATAGGACCAGGCCATTGCATTCTAATTGAATATTTTCGTCAGATTCTTTCTCTCATTAATCTTTGTTGCCTCGCCATGCTTTATGGCAATTTTGCTACCACCTTGAGGAGATGGACCCTTGTCAGGGTAAGGGCAGAAATCGGCCCTGGGTTTTTATGGGAATTGGGTTTGCTTCTCGCTGCCTCTGTGACTGTGCAGCAGTGCCATTGAGCGTGGGGGAAATACATCTCGTGCCCCCCAGATGAGGTCTCTAATTGGTATGCTCATGTTCACGAGTCTCGCTGATTACACTCAGTAATTGGCAGGGAAAGGAAGCGTTTTCAAGGGAAATAATATGGCGCTGTGAATCTTGGACGATCTGGTCAAGAACTGAAAGGCAAACATCAGCCTTCATTTCTATATCTCACATTATACCAAATTTTCAAAAGATGAAGTCCCCACGTTCAAATTCACCCCCCTCCCACCCCGGGAACAGGTATAGCATCCTAAGACTGTTATGTGAATCAGTGTCAAATTTCCAATGGCTCCTGGATGCCATCAGTGTCAGAGCGACGGCATTTTCAGATCATCATTTTCTCTCCTAAGCAAAACTATTTGCCTATTAAGAGCGGTTGAAGGCTACGATGCCGGGGCTCTCTGGCTGCCGGCAACAACCCCTTTTAGGTCGAGCTTTGATGGGGCAGTATTTAGGTTCTAATGGCCCTTAAAAGCTGCAAGGTGCAAATGTGAAACGATGAAATCCAGAGCACGATGGCCATTTACAGAATGATCCTTGCAAAACTGCTGAGAGATTTGGCGGTTGATGAGGCATCTCCATCAAAATGTGCTCCCAGAAATGCTTTCTCCGTGATACCTGTTTCATTTAATGGTGATCATTCTCACCCTCCACCCCCTTTCCACAACTAAAGATGATTACGGTGACAGCAAGCTGTGTCTCACCCATCATTTTCTGTCATTTTTCTTGCCTCCGGAAAGGATTCTGTTTGGGTTCTTAGATTAATTCTCTAGGCAAAACACTCACTCCTATTCTTGCTATCTGTTCAAAATAGATGCCTGTGAGAGTTCATTGAGCAAACAAAACATAGACTACAATTTAAACACAACACACCAATTACAAGTTTTCTGGGGTGGGGGGGTAGTAGCAAGCCTTCAAGACAACTTTTTGACTGAAACAGTCGACTGGAGATGGCTTGGATTTGGCCCTTCCCCCCCCCCTCCTGCCAACAGTCCAGACCCATCTCCACCAATTTCTGCAGCTCTGGGCATGGGTACCTGACAGCCATGTGGACCCAAGAGTGAAAAGAATGGAATAATCACACAGCAGCCACACAATCATTACTGAGGGATGTCTACTAACCAGTTAACAGTCAGCCACATGTCCTGATGTCACTCAATGACCCCAAGGGTGACAGTCAAAACATCTGTTGGGACTAAATCCCTGGAAGATGTGGCTTTCCTGTCCCCTTCTCTCCTTCTTTCTCTGTGACTTTTCTCTCTAACACTGAGCACATTCAACATCCATAAAGATGGTGAATCCTCGGTGCCCAAGACTTGACCCCTTCACCGTGGAGCTAGGCCACTTCTTGACCTATGCACATGATGGAAGTAGGCAACATGACATTTAAGGGACGATGGAGAGGGCAGTGGAGATAGTCAGGCTCATTTGAAAATGGATATAGGTTTCAACATTGCACAGCCCCCATCTCTCCATCATAGGCGCACATGTGAAAGTATCATTCATTCCTAGGCCCCTCCAGAAAACTGATTCATTCAGAAAAATCTAGCTTGGAGACACTAGAAGAAAGATCTATGGCATGTTAGATCATGAGATCTTCTTTTAGGCACATTTGTTGAAATGTATGGATATATTCGGTGCTCTGTAGGGTCATTGCTGGGAGGTGGATGCAAACAGAGATACAGAAATATACTGACAAAGAAGAGTCAGTGTGTCTGACAGAGAGAAACAGTGCCAATGTGGGGGGCTGGACCAGCAGGGCCCCTTCAGATCCTGTGTCCTTGACCTAGACATGAGGAAGACCTGCACTCAAGGGTGCCAGGTGGGTGCAGGGTCTGTTCTGAGGGCTCCTGTGGTACATTTGCCCAAGGAATTAAAAGGAGAGAAGATAAAATTTCATCTGAGTCATGTGTCTAGTTTCTGGGTCTTTCTGAGATGAGAGGAACTTTGATAGAAAAACTAAAAAAAGTGATGAGTTTTTTAGTCTCTCTTTAAGGACCTTCATGTCTTTAGAAATATTACTCTCTCAGTATTTCTTGGGAAAACGATGTCATTTTTATTCCTTATAATGTCTTTCTTCCATATTTATTTATTTAAATAATATATATATATATATATTTCACATCTTTGTATTCCCTGTGGTTCACCCACCATCTCCCCTCCCTGATCTCTCCCACCCCTACCCCCACCCCTAGTTGTGTACTGTAGTTTTTGTTGTTAGCTTGTTTTGACTTTTCCTCCTGGCTTTTTGTCTGTTTTTCTTATATTACATATATTAGTGAAACCATTTGGTTCCTGTCTTTTTCTTCCAGACTTGTTTCTGCTAATATCATTTCTTCTAGGTCCATCTATGTTGTCTCAAATTCATCAAGTTTGTCATTTTTAATTGATGAGTAATACTCCATTGTGTACCACATCTTTTCCATTCATTTGTCTGTTTGGGGACATTTGGGTTATTTTTCATGTCCTTGCAATTATAAATAGTGCCGCAGTGAAAATCAGAGCACAGGTGTCCCTTTGTGTAAGTACTGAGGTCTCTTTAGGGTAGATTCCCAGAAGAGTGATAACTGGGTCAATTGGCAGTTCCATTTTCACTAGTCTGAGGGTCCTCCACACAACTTTCCATAGTGGTTGGACCAGTTTACATTCCCACCAGCGTGTAAGAGTGTTTCTTTCTCTCCACATTTCTTTTTTTTTGACATTAATTTTTTTATTTGTATTGAGGCGACATTGGTTTACACAGTTGTTTGGATTTTGGATTCCCCCTTCCTGTTCCTGCGACCAGAGCCCACCACCTTAGTTCACTTTGCTCTCTTACTGGCTGGCACTCCCCTTACCTCTCCCCTACCTCTTCTGAAAGTCACCTCCAGCCTGTTTCCTTTTTGGCTCTATCTGACCCTTAGTGTTTATTTCTCTCTTCTAATGTGCAAGGGATGTCATTTGCTATTTCTCTTTCTGATGTATTTCACGTAGCATAACCCCTCCTGCCTCCATCCATTTTGTCTCGGTGGTATGTGCTTTTATTTTGCAATCACTGAGGAGTATTTCACATGTATATTTGCCACATCCTCTTGATCCACTTGTCTTTTTTTTGAGCATTTGGGGTGTTCCAACAGGTTGGCTATTGTAAATGATGCTACAATGAACACGGGGTGAACAAGTTCCTTTTGCTTAGCTTGTGTTCTTTGTTTAGCCTGTTTGTATCTTAGATACCTAGGATTTCTACCACAATTCTTTTGCTTTTTCACCCCAAGTCTTATTTTTATTTTGTCCATTCCAAAAAATTCCCTTAGAGTCTGTTTTTGTCTTCTTCTGTGTTATATGTCTGCCTTCTTAAAAATTCATAGAATGGCATTACATTCAGTAAATTTTTATAAAAACATCCTGCATATATTTGTTTACTTGTGATATTTGATTTCGTATGAAGAATTCCTACTCATATTTCTTTTTAATGAAAAATAAAATGACTTCCCATATTTCTTTTTATCCATGTAAATTATTTGGTGCCCTATAAATTATAAGATCCTTATTGTTTTTGCTTAAATGCTCTCAATTTAAAAGAGAAAACAACAAAACCTCAGGTTATTTTGCTATCTTTCTGAAGTCCACTTTACAAAACAAAACATACCTAGTCACCTTCAGTTTCTGAGGTTCTTAGTAATCAATCTCTTGTAAATACTATTTTTTTTAAAATAATGTTTCCTTGCCTAATACACTTACTATCTGGTATTCATATAGAAGTGAATATACAGCTTTTAGGAGTGCCAGAGAAGATTTTGGTAGAGTATTGCCTTAGTTATAAAACTAAAATAATGTAATATAATATGGAGCATTTACTGAGTATTGCCAAGCTCTATATATGTTAAATATCTAATCCCTTGCAGTGTGGACATTTTTATCCCCATTCTACCATGAAAAAAACCAAGTTTTATGGAGATAAAACAATTGCTTCAAATTATATAGCTTCTGAGTGAGCATTCGAAGTGGGATAGAACCCACTTTTACCTGAGTCCAAAGACCTTTCCCTATTAGATCATATGGTTGTATTCTTATCTGAAAATGATCCATATTTTTTAATGAAATGTGAAAAACATCACCTTTAGCACACTGTTAGTAATAGAACGGTCCCACAGTTGGAGGACAAAGACTTAGAGATTTCAAACAACCACCTACTTGTCATTAACAGTAGTCAGTTGTGTCATGCATACATTGTAGTGGAGACAAATCAGGTTAGGACATTAGAGAATCATACTCAACCAATATAGAGATGGGTTATATGATTATCCAGGCTGCTGGTGATCAGATCATAGCAAAATATGCACACACACACATGCGTGTGCATGCACACACACCTAAAAGTCTAATACAGACTTGACTTTAAGGGTGGATGAGTTCTTTAGTAGTATAAACATTGTGTTGTTGCGAATACCACTCTCTCTTCATCTACTGATACAGCTTTTGCCAATTTCAATGAATTTTCAGGTGGACCAATCTACCACCTAGCACAAAGGTTGGACTAGTCAATGGCCCGAGTGGAAACACATTCTCACATTCTCTATGACTGTGCAAGTAGGGTGTCCTTTTATGAAGTAAACAAGTGCTCTGACCAGGGGTGAAATAAGCTAGTTATTTATGCCTAGAACCTGAGTTTCCTCTTAGGGCAGGAGCACAGGAAGGAGTGTTAGCACAATTAAAATCACATGAACTGAGAGTGGAGAGCAGAGGTTTCTAAAAGAAGATAAAATGGATTCTGCATATGCATATGCATGCAAATATCCACACTTTTATGAGAAGAAAAGCAGAGACCTAAATCTGAGTGCCAAAACTGTCTTTGCTTGAGCTGTTGAATGAGGTTTCTTAGTCAATAGGTGAGAAAGCACCAGATTAGCTTTACTTTGACCAGGCAGTCATTTCATTTAGCTCTACTAGAAAGGAACTTCTTGTAATGGCGAGAAGTCAAGCATTCATTCATTTATGTATTTATCCATCCCATAAACACATGTTCACTTGGTCAGACACTGGACATTGATCTGTTATTTGACAAGTACTGTGGTAGTTTGGGGTGTAGATAAGTTCTAGTAGCTTCCACAGAAACTTTAGTCTAAACAAAACTAGAATGACTAGGAAGGAGGGGAGGTTGGGGAACTCAGGGAAGGGATGAGCACAAAAGATCAAGATGACAATTCACAGGTGGTATGGTGGTGGGAAAATGCTGGGAAATACAATGATGTAAATATATATGTGAGTGTGTGAACAAAAAGAATAGATAGATAGATAGATAGATAGATAGATGAATTAATTAGTTTAAAAAATCAGTCTAGTAGGAGCCGGAGGGAAGCCTCAAGCAAGAGCTAATACACAAGGAGTTAAATTCAACATTCCCTTCTCTTGTAAGATCACCTCTTTTGGCAACAATACCCTGAGAAGCATTTTCTAAGCAGGAAACAATCATGGGTCACATATTAGGGAAACATCATCATCATTCACATGCCTGCTTTGCTTATTAGATATTTGTTCTCTGGGATTTTAACAAGGTTCTTCCTCCATCTTTGGGAATTCTAAATTTAAACATAGCTCATTCTCCTGTTAGTGAAATAGGAACAGGGTACAATAAACCCCCAAATTATTTACACTTGATTTTGGAATGAACGGTCACAGAGAATTTGGCTTGGGTTCAAATACTGGGTTCCTTGTTTACTTGGTCTAAAACCAGGGCCCTCTGTTTATGTATTTGTAAAACAGAGCTGTTTATATAAAAAAAAGAACTATCATGAGTATTATTGATAGAACATTCTTAAGAAAACATATCAGTTGGAGTGATTATACAATGGATAGTAGTTGCCATTCTGTTTTCCAAGTATGATTTTTACTATTCATGAATTATTATTAAAGATCGGGAAGGCAAGTCACTTACAGAATGAGCCCAGCTTGTTAACAGAAGAGCCTAGGGTCAAACTCAGGTCTCCAACTGCTATGGAGCATTCCTCCCCTGGTATGACTAGCCTCACTTCCCACCGCAATGGTCCCCAGGTTTCTCAATTCTGCCACGTTCTGAAGTCATTTGTATTCCCTGAGTGTAAACCTGCAGGGAGGAGGAGTTTAGCTTTGGCAGGAATAATCACGTTTGGTATTATAGGCTATTTCATATTTTCAAAGCCCTTGTGCATATGTTTCCTCCTATGAGATTAAACATTTACCATGGATTCTCTGCTCGTGGATAATCAAAGTTGAAATTTTATGCTCGCTATTAGATTCTACTTCAGCCTGTTTTCTGGGAGACCCATGGAGTGGTTTCTGTGTTGGAAAGTGCATTCCATGTTAAGGCAGTCAAATTTGGGAATTTGGTTTGCATTTTTTAGGAATAAGTGGATTTTCTAGGAATTTGTTTATACAAAGACAGGGAGGAAGGAGTTAGAAGTGTGATGTACTAGTAAGCTATTCCCAGAGACCTGCCAGGCAGCCTCTTCCAGGATGTAGGGATGGCTCCCCAACTCCCAAGGGCCCCAACTGATCTGGGAGGATTCATCAGCCTTAGACCACCTCAGGATGGTGGTGGTTGGCATATCACCTGCTGTCTGACCTTTCTTAATGTGAGCCAAGTTTGCGAGTCTTGTATCTATCTCTGTTTCTACCCATCAGCATTTATATCAGTATCTCTACTTATCTATACTGTATCTGTCACTTAGCAAGAGGAAGAGTGAGGGCAAAGCAATCCTTTGACAGCAAGTCAATTTAAGCCTACCCAGTCACCTACCAACCAACTTGTCACTGAGCTTCTCTTCTCAATGAAATGGGAATTGAGCTATCTGCCTAAAATTGATAAAGATAAAATATATACCCATGTGGTATCTGCATATAGGAAATGTATAACCATGGGAACTATTATTAATGCTAATTTATTGTCAATATTATTACAGCAGCAGCTGCTCCTTAAGTTCTGAGGATGGGACTGGAGTTCTGGAAGAAAATATTTCTGATCACTGCCCCAGGCAGCTCTGTCCAAGCCCAGCTGGGAAGTGATTTCTGGGATGATGCTCAGGGTGGACTTTCAGATCCTAGAGAAACTGAGAGCCCGGAGATCTCACACTGGTGCAACTACAGACAGAATGGACCATGGCCACTGTATAAGAAATCCACCATAGCCATCCCTGAAGTATGCTGCCACCAGAAAGCCTGCGATGAATGAGCACTCCCAGGGGCAGGCATGATGCCAGACCCAGGAACAGTAGAACAATGAGCAAAGCCCTCATTGTCTCCCAAACCCTGCTATTGGGAGGTGTCACCTTCACCACTGAGACCCCCATGAACCTGAGTCACTTTGGAACTTCCTGTATCAGAATCAGTTGTCAAAAATTCCATGGTCACTGGGAATAAAGGTACCGATTTCCCACTTTGGTAGGAAATATTATAAATAAGATGGAACTCTTTAGGTGCACCAGTCCTTCACCTTGCCAAAGACACTCTTGGCCTCTAGGGACAGGGTGGGTATATCCATGTGTGTGTTCCTGTGCATCCAGGGTATGTTTGCTGAGCATTTTATTACCCATGAGAGATCCAATGGGGCTGAGGACTCAAGTTTGGGAGACTGTGTAAGGGATCTTAACTGACAGCCCAATCACAGTGCGCTGTTGTGAGCAGCATGTGAGGAAGAGGAGATGCCAGTCACAAAGGCAACGACGGTCCTGAATTCTCTTTGATAGAAATGAACAGGGACATCCACAAAGGGATTTCAGAGACCGCTCAGTTCTGAGTTAAATTATCCCGCTTCAGGGATAGCCAACTGTGGCGACCCCCTGAGTTGCAAAGAATAACCTTTGCCTGTTCTGGAATCCTAAGACTTCCACAAACTTAGCTGAACGCTTATAACTTTTTAAGCTGATTGAGAGCTTTTCTCTCCCCTCGTCTACCTTCACCTTTTGACGTGGCTGGGGATGAAGGGAATAGACTTCAAGAGAATTTTGTTCAGTTATGTGCAACTTGAATGAGGCTCCCTCCTTTACCAATCACTGGGGGAAGAGAGCCGCAGACATGTGGCTGTGGCCCCACGGCAGAACTGCTAACATGAGTGAGGAGAGGAGCTGGACCTGCCACCTGGGGAAGTCTGTCCCCAGCAGGGAATGCCTCCACCGCCAACGGCTGGGAGTTTGGTTCCCAGAACTACATGGCACAGAACCAGCACCACGTGACAGACACCAGGAAGGAGCCTGGAGAAGTTACCATGCATTTGCCCTACAACAAATTCCTGACACGCTCAGTCTGACTATCTGCCTCAGCTGCTCCTGGAGACCCAAGCCACCTGGTCTGTTGCTATCCAGGAGTTCAAGTTCACACCATGTTAAAAAGGACATAGTTCCAGAAAAAGAAAATACCAGCAGGCCAAGCATGGACCACAAGCTTGCAGTGAGAGGAGCTGGGGTGACTAGAGGGTGGGAGGGGGAATGGGAGGGTGGACTGGAGAATAAGGGGTCCAATACAACCATACAAATGTGACAAATATTGTATGAAAATTACAAAATAAAAATAATGAAAAAGAATCCTTTCTATGGCCTTCGACAAGTTCATTATCTCCATGTGTTGGTTTTCCACTGGGGGTATAAAATTATGTATCCAATCTGTGTTTAGTTAATACTGAGTATTAATACCTAATTAATATATCCTAATGAGAAGTATCCAATGTGAACATGAAGTAGAGAAAATGCAGCACAGATACTGTCTAACGCTTGGCAGTAACAGCAATCACAGCAGCAATGATAGTTTATATTAAGTGTTTCACATGTCCTACATGCTGAACCTATGGCTTCAACCTCATAACAACCTTCTAAGAATAATTATGGTTTTTGTTGTTATTGTTATTACCCTAATTTGACAGATGAAGATGGTGAGAGACTTTGAGAGGTGACATTTGCCCAGTGTCACTCCAAGTAAGTGGTAGGGCCACGCTTCAGTCTCTGGCACCTTAATCTTAAAGAAAAGGCACTTAACCACTGACTATATTTCCCTAATATATGAAATAAAGTCTCCTAGTCAGTATTTCCTGTGCACCTATATGTGAGAGATATCGTCAGAGTCCAATCATAAACCTCTAGTAACTGCCTCCCCCCCACTGGCAGATTTTTAGCTCAGATTGAAGCACAGTCATTGACAAGAAACTAATATATATATTTATATATATTTATATATATATATATGGAATAGCTGTTGTCACTGCTGTTTTTAGAGCTGAAAATGAGAAAGTGACATTATAAAAGAGGAAGTAAAATGAAATCTGATGGAGTAAATGCATGAGACACATAATGAGAAGCAGTTTGCACTACAAGTTCTGCCTATTTTTTCTCTCTAATGTCATGTATTTCTAGCATATCCTTGAAGAGGTTTTGGAGAATAGAAATCAAGTCAAATTCCCCTCTGGGCCTAGCGTGTTGCCAGGTCTTCATAGTGCCCACACATATTTGCTGCATCAAATGTGTTTGACATTGGCATTATTGCAACTCCACTGGGATTGAGCTTTCAGGAAGGAAGAAGCTTGGCATAGACTGCCATTTCCCAAATACCTGGGCAGTGACAAAATGTACACACAGTCCAGAGCTTTCTGCAGTGAGTAGCTTGGTCCATAGTTATCATGGTGGTCAGTGGTCAGTAGTGGTCCCAGAAACCAGGTGCTATATTCTGCAGAAGTCAAGTCCTAGGTTCTCACCAGAGGAAGTGATACAGAGGTAGTGACACAGCTGAAAGTTTCATTGGGTGCCATACTGCCCTGGTGGGTGGGGTCTGAAAGGAAAACCCAGGAGAAGAAGCAAGAAGTGCGAAAGAGCACATAAAAAGAGAAGAGATAGGAGATGAGATGAGAATGGTGGACTGATAGAACAGGCCCACATGGCTTGGCTGGGTGGGAAGCCCCCTGGAAGAGTGAACTAGTGGTGGAAAAGACCATGGTGGTAGAGTGGCTGGCAGAGGGGTAGCTGGTGTGGAGAGCATGGTGCCGAAGAAAGGTGGCAAGGAAAGCTGGTACCTGGAGATGGCCAGAGATTTGGAAAGATGAGCGCATCAGCATTTGTTGAAAAAGTTTGAGGAGCTTTGGAGAAGCCACCGCTTGGAATAACTTGGAACACTGGAGAAGTGAAGAGAAGATGCTGGAGAAAGACTAGACTTTGCAGGGTGCCTGCCTCAGGTTTGGAGGGCACCATCTTGGAAATGTCTTTGGAACCTTTGGGACTAAAAGTGGTGACTGGGGTAAGAAAACTGGCTGCTTGTGGCTTTGAGGACTCTTTGTTTTCCTGGTGAATTAATAAAACCCTGTTGTTTGTATTGCAGTGTGACTTTAGCAACTGCTGTGTATATGCATGGTACAAATCTGGGCAGCAGAACTCAAATTTTAAAAAGTGCCACCTTTTTCCTGTGGTTTGTTGGTTGGAGGCTTTTGTCCCATTTTGACCTGATCTCAGCAGGAGTTGAGACCCAGGAATTTCCTCACAGTGGGGAGGAGCACTAGTTTAATCAGGAATCCTGCACCCTAAAGAATCCAGATTCAAGAATAAATCTCTCCGAGGTGAGAGTTAAGAACGTGGACTCTGGCTGTAAAGCAGAAACCTCTTCGTGATGAAAATAAAGGATGGCTAATAGTGAGACCCCAGTGTCCCAGCTCAATGCAGGACCATGAAGCCAGCTTCCTTTCTGCCATTCAAAACCAGAATCCACATGTTCCTGTCTCCAAAAATACCTCCCAGTGACACAGAAACATGATAGATGTTGAGTTCCTTTCTTTTTCACTATTTCACAAAAGCAGGGAAATGCTCCCACTTTTCTCATGTGTGGAGTTTCCCAAACAAGTAGACCATGGTCAAGGTTTTGCTAAAAGGATGGAGATTTGCTTTCACATCCCAAATGGCAAAACCAAGCTTCCTCCACTCACTCCAATTCTCCACTTTGGGCCTTCCCAGAGGC
This sequence comes from Uropsilus gracilis, assembly GCA_004024945.1. Taxonomy (NCBI): domain Eukaryota; kingdom Metazoa; phylum Chordata; class Mammalia; order Eulipotyphla; family Talpidae; genus Uropsilus; species Uropsilus gracilis. The sequence goes on from PVHY01000186.1 coordinate 203,994, forward strand.
ACTTGGTAGAAAGGCAGCTATCATATTGAACGTTGATCAACTAGGTCTGAATTTATGGGTGTCCTATTGTTGATTTTATAGACAAGCTAGACTACACAATCCCAAATTCATTATGAGTAAAAGGGGAAATAAATGACTAGATCTCAATAAGTAGCGAATAGCAGGAAATTATTAACTGTCTGTGGTGGTTCATCTCTGTTGGGCAATAATAACGCAAACTCATGACACGTTAGATTTGGGAGATGAAGTTGAAAAAAACCATGCTGACATAGTCCAATATTAGTGACCAACTCCCCCAGGGGACCTTCTCCCACAGTGACTCACATCAGCAGCTACCTTTCCTTCTGGTGACTCTGAGTTGATAGAACAGAGGTTCCTTTGGGTCAGGAGGTGAGGTCAAACCTCTGCCATAGACAACTGCTATAAAGGAGGTTGAGAGAGGAAGAGAAAGCCCAGATGTAATGCTACAGCTGCCAGACAGAGTAGAGGGACCCATTACCTATTAATGGGTCAGTTTTATTACATATAAATTAAGAAGTAGGAACACTTGCCAGATAGGGTCGTGAAGAGGACCAAAAGGGAAAATACATGTAAAGTGCCCAGAAAAGGGTATAGCTACTGATGAGCATCCAGTAGCTTCCATGGTGATGATGTTGGGTGATGTCTAACACTAGAGCATCACAAGAGACAAAGCCATTGGGAACCCAAGCCCTTTGGTAACTCTTGAAGCTTAGGAGCCATGAACATTTATCATTCCCAAGGAAGATGAAATTGTTCTTTCTGGTCAGGGTGTTGTGGGGAAAAGTCACTTAAAATGGAATGTGGTAATTATGTGGCATTTTACCTTGCAGAGATAAGAGAAAGGGAATTCTCGGTAGTGGAAACTGTCATGGGCTAGGCCAGGAGGGGAGAAAACACTGTAATCTGGGGAAAATAGAGTCATCCGCATGGTCTAGAGAAAATGCTTTTGAATGGAGATAAGTAGGACTAAAACGGAAACTTTAGGCTAAAATGATAGTGTAGAGGTCTTTTTAAATGTAGCCTTAATGAGCATGAACATTATTCAGAAAGCAAAAAATAAGCTGCATAATATTTTCATTAAGGATTGACACTGTTTTAGGCATAAGTGTGCGAGTAACAGAGCCTCATCTTTATGAATTTTCTAACCTACACATACATACAGCAAGGGTTTGTTAGCTTAGGGTCAATGCTAAAATGTATTTACAGGGTAAGAATGACCATCATAGCCAGCATCATCATAGCCAGTATAGATCATCATAGCCAGTAAGATGCGGGTTCAAGCAATTAATTTTTGCAGCATAATAAGTGACCTTAAAAATCACTGTCTTAAACCAATTACCGTTTATTGACTCTAAGTTCAGACCTGGACTGGGATTCCCTGTGTCTGGTTTACTAGAGTCCAGAATGACCCTAGAAACTCCCCCAAAGTGGTCTTTCATCTTCCAGTAGGTAACTCTGACTGATCACCTGGAGGGAGCTGGGTTCCAGGGGAGCAAGGAACACCCACACAAGTAAGAAACACTGTCGTGGATGGCCGGGTTTGGAGGGCTTGCTGACCAAATCAAATCATAGCACAGTCCTAGCTGAAGAGGTGGGAGGAGGGCCTATTCCTTGGAAAAAAGTGCTACAAAATCACATTGCAAAACAACCTGGGTAAAGGGAAAGCACTAATTTGTGGCCACTTTTGCAATCTACAACAAGACTATTGGGATTTAACCAATGTAACTACCCACTATAGACTCATGCCTCTTCCTGATTACATATTTGAGCAAATAGCATTGCATCCAAGTAGACATTTCTGTAATAGTAGGACATGGCACTGAATATGGAAAAGCCCCATTAATATGGGATTCTCAGAAATCCTAATGTGAGTCAGTCATAATAAGTTCTAGAGAGAAGTAAAGGGCTTATGGCCCACTGACCAAATGGAACCAAATGTGTTTGTGACTTCTTACTCAGGACAAAGAAGCAAAATTTAATGAACTATGAGGGGAGAATTGATCCATGAAGCAATTGGATAGCAATTGCCAACAGCTTACTGAGAATTAAAGTAATAACAGAAAACTGTCTGAAATGGTTCAAAAGACTAACCTTCAACACTGAAAGTGAGATCATTTAGCAAGGAATAAAGAGAAAGAGCCAGCATGGCAGTGCTGAGCCCAAACATTTCAAACAAATTTTCCAAGGCTCTTGATTCCCATTCTTTATTCTCCCTAGTTCTTTTATTTTTTTAATGCATGAGGAGAATCAGAGGCATCATCACCAAACCCAGCTTGCAATTAAAAGGGCAGTGAGGAACAGCCAGAATTTTGCTAAACCAATTTTTCTCAGCGATGTACATCACCCCTCTGAGGTCTGGACATGAAATTTGCTTTTAGAACATCCATCCATTTTCTTTTCTTCCTAAACATGTGCCCATGGAGAAAGGGACTGTCAGATGCGCTGAGTACTAAGTGTCAAACACTGACTTTCATTGTGGAAGGAGTGGGAGACAGAATTCACTCAATAGGGTCACCATTCAGTTTCTAGCATACCTGTAGCCACAGACCCACTGCGCCATGACAAAGGCACCTTTCGTTGATGTCTTGGCTTGCTCACTACAGATGAACTGGGCTCAGTGCCCCAGTGACGCTCAGCTGCGACTCTGCTCAGTTCAGAACATGGTTATATTACAGGGGGCAGTCTGAGAAGGCTTCGTTTGACACTGCCCATGACTCATCACCACTGGAGACAATCTGTTGTTTGAAAGTTGTACCCGAGTTGTTCGTTTCAGGCATAAGCTACACATGGGTCTCCCTTATGATGAAGGCAGATAGTTCCATTGTTTTCTTGCCAAGAGGTAGTTCCAGTCCAGAACTTATACAGAAACACATTTGACTGGGCGACCCACAGCCAGAAGGTTAATTTCACTCTGCCTTGGTTTTAGTTGGAAAGCACGCAGGTTGGAAATAAGAAGGGAGTTTTTGGACAACGATAATGAATGTAGAAATGATTGCAGAGTAAAATTCAGTAAATTCTGAGAATGTCTTGGCTGATTTCATCCTAATACATAAAAATGAGGAATAGAGACTTTCAAAAGATAAATCACACATTCGTGTGTGTGTGTGTGTATGCGTGTGTGTGTATGTTTGTACGCACACACGCGCAATGCACAGGGGAAGCTTGCTTTGTTTTGTTTTTATTTGTTTTGCCTGTATATCTTGTCAGGATTCAGTTGTCCTAAAAATCCTCCAGTAACTCTTCATACTCAAGCTCTTAGCTTCAGGGAGGCCAATTCAGTTCCCTCAACTCCAAAGTTAAGTCTGGTTCCGGAGAGACCAATTCTACTAGTCAAAGCAGTTATTCTCAGTGATGTGTTCCTGACAAGCCCTTGATTCAAACCAAGCATCATGGTCAATTTTATGATTGGACTGGTATGGGCATTAACTATTTATCTATTGACAGTAGTGGAGAGTCATTTCACTGGAAGTTCTTAAAGAAGCAGGGTGCAAGCTGCTTAGGGTAACATGTTCAATACAAGGAAAAGAAAGGGACCAGGTGGGAAAAATCCACTCAGTTGACCCTTTTAACCTCTGGATACAGCCATGCCTGAATCCAGATATATTCCTTGACTTGCTAGTAATGTAAACCCAACACCTTTACTTAAGCTAATTTGAGATGCATCTCTGTCATTTGAAACTGAGAGTTTGCTTATTAATTTCTATTAGAAATTAGTGACTATAGAATCCAGTGAAGATGGCAAGTGACTATAGAATCCAGTGAAGATGTTATGTATTTCTCTAAGTTTCTAGAGATTGAGACCAGAGACATACTAGTGGATCATTACTATGTTTTCCTCTCCTGGGAAAAAATATTTATGGAAAAAAAAATTCTCTTGATGTCAATTAAGGTTTTTTTCCTCTCAGAAAACCATCATTCTATGTCCTCTTCCTATATTACTATAGAGAGGATATAAAATATAAGTAATTCCTCCAGCCTTTTCTTTAAGGACTGACTCCTCTGATAATTCTATTTCTCTTTGATCTACACTCTTAGGTATTATCTTCACTAGATTTTTGAGGGAGAAACAAATCCAATCAGGGAAATTCCTGTTTAAATCTCACTGGTTTTCCACTAGCCTTAATATGAAACCCAACCTTCTTTCTGTGGGACACAACACACCTTACTTTCTTCTAGCTTCTGTACCATTTGCCCCAACCCATTGTATTCTTTTGCAATTCACAACTAGACACTCTGTCCCACTAGCAGGAAATGAGTTCCTTCCCTTGGGTTTGCCTTGAAAGTAGGCAGGAATCCAGGCAAGTGCCAGAGGAATCCTATGTATACAGCATATACAGTTTGTATAATGATAACATGTTAGTAGCTGGCTAGCTGGCTAGATAGACAAGTTTTTCCTTTGAACTTCTGTTTTCAGTGCAAAAAAGAATCCAGGTTTCAAAAATATCAGTGTACTATATTTTTTCTCTCACTTTGATTTTATATGAAAGGAACATGGCTTTGCTTCAGCAGATTGGCAGTATTGCAGCTATACTATGGGACAGATTTAGATTGTTTCTTCCTAATGAATCATATTGTTTCTCAAAGCAAGGGTGTGACTTGCAACTATACCTTCCAGTCTTTATATACCAGATGGTCTCACTCATATGTGGGATAGAGGGAAAACAGACAAAAGGACAAGAAAAAGTTATAATAAAAAACAAATAATAATAAAAAATTAATATATCTTCCATCAAGAAAAGTTTAAAGATGATGGGTGTATGTGATATATCATCATGTTACTCTACTCACTCTCTTGAACTTTATGAAGTGAACAAAAGAACAACAAAATAGGGAGGAAAAAAAGCACAAGATAATTGGAAAAATTCTCTCAATCAAAAAAAAAAAAAATGTAACCTGACCCCAAAGGAAAAACTCATTTGACATATCTGGTAAATGTTGTAAAATATAAAATATTTATAAGAAAGGAAGTCCTGAGTCTAAATATAATGTCATTAGACTTCTGGCTGCAAATAAAGCATGCACTGAAACTAAAAGTTTTCTAAAGATCAATTGAGTGATTAAAGAAATAGGAAAGACTTAAATTTCTAAGAGAATGAGAGTGAAGATTTTCTAAAAATTCAGATGTACAAATTTTCTAAGTTGACATATGCATACACCCATAAACTGCTACATCAATATCATGTCCACACCCCAATATTTCCCTTTACACAAGTGCAATCCTTTCTCCATCCTTCCCAACACCCCATTCCCACGCAAACACAAATCTCACTACAGCTCTGTTTGTAATGTCTGGAGTTCTAGAGTATAAATGGAATCACAAAGGGCCATTCATCTTTTATCTGGCTTCTTTCATTTAGCATAATCACCTTGAGAAACATCCAATTTGTTGTTTGTATCCATAACTTATTCCTTTATTGTTTTCATTATTGTCTGGACACCACCGTTTGTTTATCTAGTCACCTAATAATGGGCATTTGAGTTATTTAAAGCTCTGCTAGTTCCAAAATTTTGCTGCAAATATTTGAACATAAATTTTTGTATGAAGTGCTACAATCATTCTAGCTAGTTTTTAGTGTTCGTTACAAGGATATTTTCAGACTCTGAAAAAATATTATGTGTACGCTTATGACTTGGACATTTTTCTATGAATAGATTAAACATAATAAAAAGTTTGAAGACATAGCAAAGTATAGAAATATGGACAAAATATTCAGCGTTGAAGGGAGATAAAACTTTAAAAGTGTTTTCAAGTGCCTGGAAAGAATCTGCAAAACCATAATTTCTAAAATTTCCACATAACTTTTGAAATTACCTACCAAGGATAAAAAGATCACAAACATTACCAAACAAATATTTTATAAAAAGATACTGAAAAAAAGATACTCTACAAAAGAATAAGAAGATTGTTAGAGAATATTTTACCACTGGTAATAAATGTTAGAAGACCATAAAAGAGACCCTCCAGAATTCTTCAAAAATTATTTGAGTCTAGAATTAGGCTAATTATCACTGTGAGTGACTGTCATTTTCAAATATACAAGGATCCTGAAAGGTTACCTCTTTACTTCAAAGTAGTTACTTGAAAATGTCCTCCAGCAAAAATGTGGATAAAACCAAGAAAGACAAAGATGTAGGTAATTAATTAAAACGGGGAAACTAACCCAAGAATCCAATAACAAAATGATTGGATGTGAGCACGTACAGATGTGAAACTATAAATCTAAAATGCATATAGAGTCACAAACCAGTTTAACCTCAATTTAAAAAAATTCAGGATGATAATTGTGCTATAGGTCAAAAAAGAAAAAAGTAGTTAACAAGAGAACAACAGCAACAACAACAAAATATCTGTTCATTGCCAACCAATAAGCAATTGGCATGAAGAAGAACAAAATGGATTCCAAAGAGTAGTTTCAGCAATTAAGAGCTAGATTATATTAATTATGTTTTCCTCAAGAGACAATCAAAACAACAGAAAACACACACACAAGAATAGTGATCCTTGTCTAGAAAGCAAACGAATTCAACAAAGTATGAGAATGAAGACACCCTTGAGCTTGGTTCTAGAAACATCTAATATTAAGTGGCACAGAAAAACTGAAGAAAAGATGGCGCAGGGCACCACTCACACTGCAGCCGAACGGTTGCGACAATACGTACAAATACACTCAGTGTTTAGGTGATGCACTCAAGTTTCATTATAATTGGAGAACAAAATGCAAATGCAATCAATCTTGATCATGTAAGAGTAAAGTTAATTTTAATTATCCAATAATAAAATCTAGTTTCCCTGCCTTTTTTCAAATATCCCACAAGGATTTGTTATGCTCACAATTTCATTTTCTTAAGTCTCAGAGATAGCTTTAAGAACAATCCACACTAGAACAATATTCTCTACACATTTTCTCTTTTTGGAGTCGCTTCTCTTCACAGATGACAAGAGGAACTATTTTTCCAGACTTTCATTATTGACCCTATTCTCCATTTAATGGACTATTATCAACCCGGTTCTAAAGGGTAAAGTCTGCCAAGAGACAGCCTTTTTTTTCTGAAATGACACTTTTCAAGACATAAAATAAAAGAGCAACTGGTTTGAAACAATTAAGGAGTTCGGCTCTCTTCAGAATGACAATGCTATCAGTGGCAGAATGAGCTGACTGTTATTTCTTTGCCTTCAATTAGATACTGAACTATCTCAGCCAGAACCCCCAGGACTCCATTTCTATTAGCTGGTTGGGGGAACTGGTATAGAGAGTCTTGCTGTGTGAATGCTTGGTATTTTATGGCTATTACTTTGGATAATACCCATTAATCAAAGAGCAGTGTTAAGCAGATATTTTGTGCTTCTGTCTTTTCCACATTTGGAGCCCACTGTCCAACCTCTGGCAAGCTGCTAGAGTTGCCATTTTTTTCAGGGAATTGTTTGCAGAGGGGCAAATTTACCTCAGGGCCTGTGTGGACAACACTGGGGGAAATAAAGATGGAGGAGCATAGCCTGTCAGCTGCTGTAATTAGGTAATGTTGAGTGCCAGCACTGCAGAAAGGGGAGGCTCCCACTCACAAAATGCTGGAGGGGCATGGGGCAGTGCCAAGCCATTATTTTATGTATGAGCAAAATGGGGCCAGAGATTAATGGGTTTACTGGTGAGCACACAGGTACTTTATCAGGACTTCATGGTACTGTGATTTCTTTATCTTCCCCACCTGCTCACCATACTCAGTTGCTAGAATAATCCAGAGCCAACCCAGTTTCATTACATCACTCCCCTGCTTGGAAACCTTTTACAGACCCCTATTGTTTCTGGCATCAGAGCTGTGTGGGGCAAGCAGCTGGCAGAAGCCCAGTGCTCTGTCTGGGATGAGCCATCAGCTGTGAGAAATAAATGGTCAGTTCTAGTAGCAGCTGTAAAGTCACATGACAGAGAAGCAGGGAATTTGGGTCAACTCCAAAGGGCAGTGCTAGAACAGTATCTTCACTTGGGAAAAGCCCCGTCAGTAATCTGGAGCTTGATTGTCTCATTTGCACAATAAACACCTCAAACTAGACCTGATGGCAATTGTCCCTTCAAGTTGTAGGTTCCACGATCACATCCTGCTACACCACATAGCTGTTCCTCAAAGCTTCCGAGTTGAGAGTTCAAGTGTGAATGCACATGAGAAGATGTGGGCATCTTCTCTTCCCCTCTGTTTTGCAATCATATCAACTGAGGTAGGTTCATCATTGGTTCTCACAGTTAAAGAATGTTGAAGCTGTTGGCATCTTCTTCCCAGGAATTTTTAGTGGTGTTTAGTGGTGAACAGGGGAAACCAGTCGGCAGGGAAACAGCCATTTGAGTCTTTCCCTCGAGTTCCTTTGAATTCCCCCTTCCCTCAGACCGTACTTTTATGCTCACCCTCCTAGGTCCAGGTGAACCCACTGATGTATGCACACACCCATTGGATCAACAAGTAGAGTCATGAGGAGGGTGCAGTACTTACTGCAGATGTGGGTCATAGGGGTTAATGGCAGAAGGGTGAAAAGCCTTGAAAACTTCTTCACCCCACACCTTCTTTCAGATACAGAATGAAGAGGTGACATTTCCTCAGCCCAGTGTCTGATAACGTGCTACTTGCAAAGACCAGAAGAATGAGGGGAAGAGTGCAAACCCAACATTATTCTCCTTTGAATAAACTCACATGCTGCCATCCTCATCTGCTCCAGCTTGTGTAGAATGAACTCGCTTTGGTTCCTCCCAGTCTCCTCAGCACTTCTCAGGCATTTTTCTCATAGGTTGGGACTTTACACCTTCCACATTTCCACTTCTCTCTTCAGTCTTTCCTTCTTTCCCTCCCATCGTTTTACTTTCTTCTTTCTTTCACTCAGTGTCTTTCAGTTTTCCTATTCTGGAAACAGACATTCATTACCTTCTCTGAGAAAAGGGGTTATTTCACATTCTTGGATAGCATGCCATCAATCAAAGATCTCATGCCACAAGTTTAACCCAATTTAGATGGTTGGTGAGCAGAGGATGCAGCTAAAGGCAGAGAGGAAGGCAGTTTTTTTTTTTTTTTTTTCAGAGCAGAGAAATAAGGTTTCAGGGAAGAAATGACCCTGCCCTCTGCCCTCTAACTTAAAGTCCACATCCAAAATGTTTTAATCCTCCAGAGGGAATGACCAGTACAACTTTCCAGCAGAACATTTGATTGAAAGAATCTTCAAACTTCTGGGAAATCCACACTGATTTCTTGTGATCAGGGGCTAACTGAGCAGGTGTGAGTTCTCCAAGCTCTATAGATTACCTGTCACCAGAAGGACCCCAAGTTCCCCAAGCCTTTCTTGCTACCCTGGGAGAGAAGCTTTTCTCTGTAGAAAAAGATTCAAAAGAAAGGGGGGAGGGGGGAGAACTAAATTTAAAGGCAGGAAGGAGAAATAATTGCCTACAGATTGGGAAAGAATGGAAGGTGGAATATGTGAAGGACTTTGAGTAGGGAGGTGTTCTGTGAGCTTTATCAAAGGTGTTTTTCAACAGATGCATGCTGAAAATGCATGCTTGCCAGTGCAATCCCCAAGGCTCTGTTTTCATTGAATGCAATTTCTTTTCCACTAGTCCTGCATGTGCAGTGGCACCAGATATAGTGAGGGGCATTTCATGCATGTGTGAACTTTCTTCCCTGACACTATGCTTACAGGCAAGTATTCATGCCAGTTAACCTTCTCTGTTTTCCCTGGGTGACCTGACGAATTTCCAGCAGGAAAAATACAGAATCACCAATTTGTTTTTTCATTACCCAGAGGATCAACACAAAGTGGGGGAAGCCTTTTATCTCAGGCACCGGCAAACCTCCTCATTACTCAGCATCGAACAAACATTTGCTAAGAGTTAATAAATACAGTGTGTGGGTCTCTTTGTGCAGGGAATGGCTTACCATCCAAGCAATCTCTCATTAAGGGAAAAGACCTAGAAGATACTCATATTTTATTCATGGCCTCAGAATCCCAGGGAAAAAAAAAGCCAAAAATTTATAGACACTGTGAAACCCCCACACAAAAAGAGGCTCACATTTGCTTATTTTCAATGACACTTTCCAACTCCGTGGCCCTTGGAGAACAAGCTGAATCTCTCACATAATGGCTCAGCACTGCTGCCTCACCAGCCTGATGGCTGAAACTGAGCTCAGCAACCTTTCACCACAGCCCACAGTTAAAAGGACAAAGGTTTATTAAAGCACAGCCCCAAAGAAGTCCAAAGGGTAATTCATCTTAGCCTTGTCAATCATGAATACGTCCCCAAGACCACAGGACCTCCTATCCCAGCTTTCCTCTGCAGAGGGATCTGGGCTGAATCAGTGTAGCAGAGCAGCAAGTTTTAATTTACCAGCGATTCCTATTCCTGCTCACCTCGACGGAATCTGGTGATTTATTGGACTTGAGGAGAACGCTCATTCATTATCGTTTGTCCTAACTTAATCAAAGGTATCTTCTCCCTTTGGGGAGTCTCACCTGCAAACTGCATCGTCACGGTGATGAATGTGCCCATAGGATGCCTTTCTCTGATTACTGATGCTGATACATTGTGTTAATGCAGTGGCTTCAGCATTGAGGTGGTGCACGTTGTGTTGTGGAGGGCTCCCTACACAGGGAGCTGGAAGGTGATGGTGGTGCCGCTTACGACTGAATGACACCACTGATGAGCTGAGGCCTCAGGCCACCCGGGGTGTTTTTACTTACAAGATCAAGAAACAAAGCACTTTTCTTGTTTATTAAAAAGACCTTCCCATTCCTCTACCAACAACTTACAGACATGCCCCTCACCCCCCCCAACACCTACACCCACACATGTACACACTGCATACCACCTACTGAAACAGCCTCACTTTCTGCTGGAAACATGGCTGATTTCAGTTCTTTCTGAAGTTAGCAGTTGATAGAGTGATAGGGAGAGGACAAGAGTGTGTCTGGATAAATACAAACTAGAGCAAACATGATAGTTTCTTGTGTCATCAATTATAGACAAAAGAAAATTGCAACAAGAAATAACCAAGCATTTTTCTACATGGCAAAAGTGTTTGCTTTTTTAAGTGATATATGGGAAGCAGTCAAAATTATTCTACAGACTTGCATCAGCATCCTCTTAACAGCCTATAGTTTGGCATTGGTGGTCATAAACTTAAACTGTTTATCATTGGTTAATGCACCTACATTTTCTTCTTTGTAACTGCTGAGGTCCTTCAAGAAAGTGACATTTTTCTTTTCATCTTGCATCCCCAGCAATTAAGCCAGGCTTTATTTGCTCAGGGTGTTCATAAAATGTGGATTGAAACTGAGTTTTTTCAGAGTTAGAAAGAGAACCATATTCATTCTTATGCTCTAATACATAGGAAAAAAATTCCAAGGACAAATTTGAGTTAATCATGCCTGCAATTGACAGCTATACTTTTAAATTATAGTTCTGTTAGAGAGGAAACATTTTCTGAATTCATTGACCATTAACTGTATACCCAGGCAGCTTCCAAGATTTGCAAGCATTTGGAAAAATATCATATACTCCTCTGCTACTATTTATTGCAAGCACTTATTTTTTTCACTATATACATCACCATAGAGTATCTCTGTAGTACAGTATGAAGACAAAAACCTGCAAAGAAAGTAGAAATCATTAAATATAACAAGTTGGGAGTTTAGATGAAGGGTTGAAAATATGAACACCCCCCTCACACACACACAATCTGCCTGGAGCCTGGGTTTGTAAAGTCCATGAGTTAAGAATGGTTTTGATATGTTTTAAGGGATCTAAAGACAATAAATAAGAATATGCAATGGAGATGAACTCTGTTCACAGAACCTAAAGTGTATATAGGATATCCTCTACATTTACAGAAAAAGTATGCTAACACTGATTTAAAGGACATTAACCAACCAATCTTTGAACTGTTTTGAGTAAAAGTAATATGATCAGGGCTTATTTTTAAGTATGTTCAGCAGACAGCATTGTGGAGAATAGATTGTACCAATAAACCTAATAGTCTAAGATAAGTTAGAGAAATGAGAAAATGAATGCCTCATCTTCTTTGGCAGTGTGTAATTTCCTTAAAGGTAAGGAATACGTTTCTATGGGATAGCCATGATTTCTTGTAATTTGATCATTTCTCAAATAATTATTTTACTCCTTATCTTGTAAGAGAATTTAGCATAATAAAGAATTTTAGGCTTTTGTTTTGAAGATGTGAGGAAGATAATTTTGACTTTTTCTTGTTGCAAATCATATTTTTTCTGCATCTGTACTTTCACCAGGATCTACACAGGAGCAAATTATTCTAATTGTCTGCTACAACTTTCTTATCAACTTCTTCAGATTATGGATTTATGGACTCTTCAGTTAAGAAAAATTCAGCCATTTTTTTCCCACTTGATATCGCTGCCTCACCTCCCTTACTCCTTAAAACTCTTAGGAGGGGTATTATTTTTATTTTGGTATCTGAATTTTAAATACTCTTTTATGTATTTCCTCACTTCTAAGCTTTGCATTCTGCATGATTTTTCTTAAGCAATTTTTGGACTAATTTTATTTTCTGTTCTTGCTACTTTTAATCTACACTTTTTTATGTCTATTTAGTTTTCCATTATAGAAAACTTGGTTCTTTTTCATATGTTCCTTTTATTATGTTTCATAAAGGTCTATTTTTCCATTATTTATTCTTTTCCTTCTTTTATCTATTCAAATATGTGATGCATGTTAATTTTATTGTATCAAACTGTTCTCTTCTATTTGTAGTAGTCTCCTAGAGCTCTTTATGGAGACAGTTACAAGGTTTAATGATAAAAATTATGGGAGTGGGAAGAACATGGTGTACTGCCTGACACATACTTGACATTCATGAAGTAAATAAAGATTAAATACAAGGGGTAAAACTCTAGGAGGAAAGTTGGGAACATCTCTTTAATTTTAACAATATTAGCATTTATAACATATAAAATGGGGAGCCATGAAAAGTTAACATGTAAGATGGGGAGCCATGAAAAGTTAAGCAGGAAGGCAGTCTACTAAAAAGGATGCTTTAGGAATCAATGACTATATAAGAGTTTTAAGAAAATTTGACTCATATTTTTTTATATCCCAGATTCTTTAATTGTCGGAATAATTTCTTAGATAATTTAGCCTTATATCACTAAGGGGAAATACTGTATGCAATAAAGATGAGAATGAAAATTGGAGGAGGAAAAAAGATTGACTGTGACACAAAATAATACAATATTGAGGGGAAATAAAACACTGGAGATGGACTGGAGGATGGACATTACCCAATATGAAAACATATATATATATATATATATATATATATATATAATACATATATATCCATATATATACTGTAATCATATACATATATACATACATATGCATGTGTATATATATACTATAACCATCAAGACAGTGTGGCATTTAGTAGAAAAATAGCAGGAAGAAATAAGTGCCTAGAAATAGAAATCCCTCTATACCCCTTAAATGTAGTCAAGTGATCTTTGACAATGGAGCAAAAATGGTAACTAACTGGACATTCACATACTAAAAAAATTGGATCCAGACACAGACTATATACCTTTCATGAAATTTATCTCAAAATGGATCATATACTTAAATGTAAAATGCAAACCTAAAAAGTTCCTAGGACACTGGCCCAGGAAAATCCAACTTGGTGGTGAAGAGTTCGCTCCCCAGCAGCATGGTGGGGCTCAGATGAGGGCTCCAGCCGGCACTGGACTACTTCTAGTTGCCAAGGTAATGCACCTGGGAGATAGGGTGGGGCTGTGAGCTTTGCAACTGAATGGTCTCTGCTATTCAGACTGAGGTGTGGACTGAGCTTTACTGGCCCAGGGAAATCCATCTTGGCAGGGAAGAGCCCACACCCCAGCAGCCTAGAAGCACAGACTAGAGAATCAAGGACACTCACTACCCAAGAGTGTCAAGACACCCCAGTCAAAAAGGTTTATACGACAAACCCTAGACACTCAGAGGCACTCAAATATTTAAGACCCATCAATTTAAAAGAGGAGAAACAACAAAAAAGAAGACAGAAAATACAATAGAAATCACATCTACTCACCACATGCACTCTCTGAAAAGGAACTTGTCCCCCCAAATAGCCAATGGAAACAAGATATAATCTCCACAGCAGCAAAAGCACAAAGGCAGAGTTAACCACAAGTAGATAGGCTTCAACATGCCATCTAATACTAGAGCAGTAGTAACTCAATACATAGAGCAAGTCTGAAAGGAAAACACAGGAAGGAGGAAGAATAACCATACTCAACCAAGCCCTAAGAAAGATAACTCACCACCAAAGGACAAAATCTGCAGATAATAACATGGATAACATGGAAAAAATGCTTTATATGTCAGACAAAGAATTCAGAATCAACATGATAAAAACACTCAAAGAGGCCAAGGAAGAGGGGGAAAAGGGAAAGCAAGAGATTAGAAGCTTTCAGCAAACTAAAAGAAGTAGTACAAAAATATAGAAAAGAATTGCAGCAAAATGAGCAATATCATTGATGAACAGAAAAATGAGATTGAAATCCTAAATAAGAAGCTGCAGGAGATACAATACATAAGAGGAGCAATATAAGAGCTCAAAAACGCAGGGAAAATCCAGGAAAGCAGATTAAAAGAAATAGAAGAATAAATCAGCACACTCGAGGATACAAAAGAAAGAAGATGAAGAAAGAGAAAGAGAGAAAACAAAGTAAGAAGGCAGAAGGAAAAATCAAACATCTATCAGATACCCTAAAGAAAACAAATATAAGAGCAATTGGAATTCCAGAAGGAGAAGAGAAAGACATAGGAATCTGAAAGGCTTTATAATGAAATGATGGAGGAGAATTCCCCAAATTTGAATAAAGAAATGAAAATAGACATACAGGAAGCAAAAAGGACACCAAACTACTTTAATGAAAGAAGAAACACAGTAAGACACATCATAGTAAAACTTTCAAGAGCCAAAGATAAAAGAAAAACTTATGAGAATAACAAGAGAGGAAACAGCCTACAAAAGAAAACCCATTAGACTGATCTCAGATTTCTCAGAAGAGATATTCCAAGCAAGGAGAAGAATGCATCCACATCTTCAAAACAGATAAAAAGTGCCAACCAAGGATACTCTACCGAGTAAACTTTCCTTCCTTTATTAAGGAAAAATTAGAACCTTCTCAGAAAAACAAAGCCTCCAGAAATTTACTACCACCAAACTCCCACTCCAAGAACTCCTGAAAGAAGCCCTAAGATTGAAACCCACAGAAGAATAAAAAGAATGAATAATGAAGAGAAAAGAAAGAAGAAACTAAACAGAACCCTAAATGACCACCAGGAACCCAATATCAGAACCTCAAACATCAATAATTACTCTAAATGTCAATGGGCTAAACTCATCAATCAAAAGACACAGAGTTGCAGACTGGATTAAGTGACAGAACCCAACATTCTGCTGCCTCCAAGAAACACATCTGATCCCAAGCATAGATTGAAAGTAAAAAAGTAAAAAAGTAAAAAAGACAAGCATAGATTGAAAGTAAAAGGATGGAAAACAATTCTACAAGGAAATGCCCCCCCTCCCAAAAAAAAGGCAGGGGTAGCCATTCTTATAGCAGACAAAGCAGATTTCAAAATTTTAAAAAGTCACAAAGGATAAAGAAAGTCACTACCTAATGGTTCAAGGTTCAACCCATCAAAAAGACATAACAATTATCAATATGTACTCACCAAATGAGGGTGTACCAAGATTCATAAGATAGCTACTAAGAGAACTGAAAACAATTATTGATGAAAACACATCTATAGTAGATTTCAATACCCCACTCTCAACAAAGGACAGATTTAAAAAAAAATGAAAGCTATACAAGGACACAAAAGCCTTAAAAGAAGACCTAGACAAATTGGACCTAATAGATATCGACAGAACACTACACCCACAAGGAAAAGAATACACCTTCTTCTCAAATGCACATGGATCATTTTCTAAAATTGACCACATACTAGGCGCAAGGCAAACATGAATAAATACACAAAGATTAAAATAATACCAACTTTTTTCTCAGACCATAAAGGTATCAAGTTAGAAATCAACAATGAAAAGAAAGCAAGAACATCAAACACTTGAAGACTGAACAACATGCTACTAAATGAAAAAGGGTAATTGAAGAAATTAAAACTTACTCCAAAACAAATGATAAAGAAGACAATGCATTCCAAAATGTCTGGGATGCAGCAAAAGCATATCTAAGAGGAAGG